>PVKS010036360.1:0-19416 GCA_004027875.1 Aplodontia rufa | reverse complement strand
AAGACTAGGGTCTTAAGAATGGAGACATAGAGAGGAGGGCAGGGAGGGGGGAGGGATTAGGAAGGACATCTAAGAGACTGGAGTGAGGGAGAATGGGGGAATCATCTCAGGAGGGGATTTCTGACCTCCATGAGAAATCCATTTAACACATGGGTTCTTTTGGGGGAAACATAGAACCATGGGGTGTCCAAGGGGGGGCATCCATGACATGGCATCAGCCTTGGCTAACTATGTAAATATACATTTGTTCTTGATTGTTTGATAATGTTTGGCCCTCAATTGTAAGTCCATAATCAACTAATAAAAAATAATAATAAAAAAAGAATGAAGAATGACTGTACTCCCATTGCTTCGCTAGGCATTGTCCTAGTGGGAACTCTGTTCAACCATTCTTGGTCTTCACCATAGTGGGGCTGTCTGCTGCGTCTCCACTGCTATAAGTCTTTCCTGGATCTGCAGGCTATTCACAGCAAGCTTTGAGATCTAGGCAGAAGAAGCCATGCACCCACAGCTATTGCATTCTTGGTGATTACAGATTTAGCACTGTGTGGATCCAACCAAGATTTGCTTCTTACCCCTTCTAAAGCAATGTCCTAAGCTACCCTGAGTCCCTCTAAGCCACACCTGATGTCATGAAGGAGTGCCTGCATATGAATGTGGGGAGCAGAGACATGATGTGGCCCTGGGTATTGAACCATAAATTCCTGAGGCTGATCCAGGACTCCCTTTCAACATATTTTCTTCCCCCAGGTACTGGCACTCTGGGCCTGTGATGAGGGGCAGCACTGTTAATGATGTCAAGTCAATATATCTTGTGTTTCACAATAAGGGAATGAGGCAGTAAAGAAAACAAAGATACTTGCTTAATTTGTGCATATATACATGCCAGTATGTTCTTAACAGAATAGAAATGCTCATTACAAGTGGAGTCCTCATTTGTAACTAAAGACTTTTAGTTTTATATTTTGAATAAAACTAGTACTTCCAACTGAGAACAGGAATATGGAAAGAAAATAGTATATAAAACACTAACTTTGGGCTGGAGCAGTGGCTGGGCAATTACAGCACTTGGCCAGCATGAGCAAGTACACGGGTTCAATCCCTGCACCTGTGTACGCATCTAAGTGTCAGAGCAATGAAAGCCATGTGAAAAACTCAATAAAAATTGATTCTCTCTCTCTCTTTCTCTCTCTCTCTCTCTCTCTCTCTCACACACACACACACACACACACACTGACCTTCTGTCTTGAAAAAATAAAGAAAGAAACACTAACTTTGGTCAATTAATAGCATTTCATATATTTTGGGGATGTGCCATTAATGTGATTACCACCAACTCTTACAAGTCAAGGAAGATAAATAAAGATGCAGTATGAATTATGATGAAAATTCAAATATTTATGCAAAATCACTAACATGGCTGGCAAAATTATATGTCCCAACTTGGTTATATTTCATATTTCTTAAATCAGCTTTTCATGTCTGTCACAAACTAGGCTATGTGTCATGCTGAGGAAACAGCCACTATGGACTTTCTTTTTCGATTTTACAGTATGTTGTTGAAGTTTATTTCCCACATATTCACATATGCAGCTTCATTGTAGTGTGAGAATTAGGTACATACTTAGGACAGTGTTTCCTGAGGTTTCTAATCTGCTAGAGGTCAGAGAGAGGTGAAGTTAAAGCTAGGGCCATGGACATATTCTCCCCTACACATCAGTGGGCTTTGTCATCTCTGAACTAAATGGCTGTGCTTGCTTTCATTTCAAAGTTTCTTCAAATTCCTTCACTTTTCGATCCTTCACTAGTAATTCTGCATTAGTCAGCTTTTCAATACAGTAAGAAATATCTGAAACAATCTACTTATAAAGATAAAATGTTTATTTTGGCTCACAGTTTTAGAGGTTTCAGTCGGTGGTCATAGGTCCCATTGCTTTGGAGCCTGTGGGTACATATCATGGCAAGAAATGTGTGGTGGAACAAAATCTATCACCACATGAACACAAAAATAAGAGAAAAAGACCAAGTTTCCACTAGTCCTTGCTCATGCCAGACAAGTGCTATAACCACTGAGCCACCGCTCCAGCCCCAATTCCACCTCTTTTTAACAGCACCACTTTGGGGAACCACACTTTCACACATAGGCCTTTGGGGAACATTTAAGTTATAAAATAGAGCAAGCCCCAATGTTGTCAGGGTCCACGGGGATATATGTATTTTTATTTTTCTCTATAGGTAACACATAACTGCCATCTCTCTTACTTCTTTCTGTCTTGAAGCAAAGTACAATTTTCCTTGCTTTCTACACACCAAACAAACAGTGGTTTCCTGGACTTTAATACTTCAAGGACTGGCAAAATTTAAAGCAAAGCATTTGCTTATTCCTATAAAATAAACAGCTTTTTTGTCAAAGTCATTATTTCATGTAAATGCTAGTTTTAACTCAAGGTTTAAAAGACATCATACAACACATATATGAAATCCTTTTAGCACTAAATAAATAAATGTGCTAAAGTATCTGTGATTTCCTCATGTGTCTCAACATTGAGTGAAATACTGTCAGCACTGGCCCAGTCCTCAAGAACAGTGCTTGTGAATCTCTGAAAAAGAAAATGGAAAATCACCTACTCAAAAATTCCCTGCCCACAAATACCCAGTGTCCATTAGGACAATGAGCTATTTAATGTGACTCTTAGTTATCACACTAATAGATCAGGAAAGACATCACCTTCTAACATGAAAGTTTGTCTAATTCATTGCTGCTTGAATTTGTTTGCCTATGCCTAATGTTTCTGGATTATGTGAATCTCCCAGATTAGCTTTGCACATCTTTCTGAAATGTGACCTTTATGTAGATGTTTTGAGTTCTAAAATGGAAATGAAATGAATAAATTATGGTTTATTGCAAATATTCAAGACTTTGCATTCTTTTCCAATATATGCAAGTATTTCTTCAGATAATTGGTATATAAACCCAGGACAGGGATGATGTGGGGAAGAAGTTCCAGAGAGAATAAGTTTATACTTCTTTTCCAATACATGCTTGTTGATGAAAGCAACTGTGAAACATTGCAATTAATTACAAATAAAAATGATAACTTTGGGGTCTGGAGTGGTGACTTAGTATGTACAACATTTCCCTAGTATGTGCAAGGACAAGAGTTCCAGGGCTTGCCTGGCATGCATGAGGACATGGGTTCAAACCTGACCACCACATACACAACAAAGTGTCAGAGCAATGAAAGCCACATGAAAAACTAAATAAACTTGACTCTCTTTCTCTCTTTCTCTCTCTCTCTCACTGTCCTTCTCTCTCTAAAAAAGAAAAGAAAGATAAAGATATCTTTAATTATATCTTTGTAGAGAAAAGTGAGACATGCCAAACTTTCTATCAAAGAAAGCACAGTATATGCATACAAAGTATATACTTTGAAATTATAAAATTATTTTTCATTTGAAATCAAAATTTTTCATAAATAGAACACTTAAGCTTTTAAACAGTGCTGGGGATCAAACCCAGGACTTCACACATGCTAGACAAACCCTCTCTCACTCTGGGTTACATCAGGAGCCCTTAATACACAAATTTAAAAAGTGATTAATATGTAAAAACCTAAACCTATTTTGAATTTATTCAAGTATATGATTTTAGGAGTAGAAATACATTTTGAAATGTTTGAATCTCGTAGTATATATTTATTCCAGATAATTGTTTAAATGTGTGCAAGTAATATAATGCTCTTAGTCCTATATTGCTATTTATAACTGAGTCTTAGCATGTCAGAAATAATTTTGTTTAGAATGTACAAGTTTATGCTCAAAGTAAAGAACACTTTGTCTGTCCAGATCAAAATTCCATTGGGAAATGTCTTGCAACTGCTGTATTAATGAACTGCCAGCATAAGGCCTGAGGTTACCAAAAAGACATGGTTTATGAAAGAAATTAATAAACTTTGAAAGTGGTTAGAGAAAACCTTTTCATTATGGTTAACTACTAAGTAAAGTAAAGTAGTCCACAGCCTCTTTCTTTAGGCATTCAAAAGTGTAATGCAGTTTTCAGGCACAAAAAGCACAGCTCACACTTCACAAGCGTGGTTTTTGAATAGTGCCAATTAAAATTCCTCCATTCCTTAAAAGCACTTACTCCTACCACCACTTTAAATCAGAATAAAGCAACATTACTCTGAGAAATGAACTTTTTGAATAAAACAATCAGTTTGGAGGACTGAGAGGATGCATTTAAAGTATTGTATCCTTATCCAGAAAAATCCACAGTAATTTGTTCATCTTGTCTATTTTATCCCAGGATATCAAAATCATTGGCTTGCATTAGCTATGAACATTTAAGTAGTTCAAGGAATATAGAGAGTATTAGCAGGTTTTCATCACTGTGACTATATGAGAAACCTCAAGGGGGGAAGGATTTATTTTGGCTCATGGTTTCAGAGGTTTTAGTCCATGGCCAGTCAGCTCTGTTGCTATGCACCTGAGTTGAGACAAAGTATTTTTGTAGAAGGGTAGGCAAAGGAAAGCTGCTCAGCTCATGGCAGCTGGGAAACAGAGAGAAAGGAGAGAGTGACAATATACAGTCCCTAAGGGTATTCTCCCAATGACCACTTCCTCTAAGGAGATCTTGTATGCCTACCAATTTCCACCACCTCCTTTCAGTAGTCCTTTCAAATTATTCATCCATTAAATGGACTAGTTTACTGTTGTAGTCAGCTTTTATGCTGCTGTGACTAAAAAGATTGGACCAGAACAATTTTAGGGAGGAAAGGATTATTTGGGGGCTCATGGTTTTAAAGGCCTTAGTCCCTAGATGGCCAGCTCCATTTCTCAGTGTTGGAGTTGAGGCTCCACATCATTGCAGAAGACATGTTTCCAGGGAGCAAAGAGAAAGAGTCCACACCAGATACACAATACCCCAAAGGCATGCCGCCAATGACCCACCTCCTCAAGCCATACTCTACCAGCATAGAGTTACCAGTTAATCCCTATCAAGGATTGGGTTAAAGCTCTTATAACTCAATAATTTCACCTTAGCCTTCCTGGATTGTCACACTTGAGGTTTTGGGGGACACCTCACATTCAAACCATGACATTCAGTGATGAGGTTAGAGTGCTCATGAATTACTCCCTTCACAAAAGTCCTTCCTCTGAGCACAGTTGTGTTGGGGATTAAGTCATCAACACATGAGATTTTGGGGGACATTTGAAATCTACACCTTAGCAATCATGCAAGTCACTTCAAAATGTATTTTAAAAACATTTTTTACAGTAATTGAATATAAATTTGCTTACATTTACACTATAAACCAAATAGTGTAATTGGTGATGTATTGGAAAATAAAAAAAAGAATTATGGAAGGTTATCTTGATTTTTAGACTCCTACAGTTCATGATATTCAATACTATGAGTGGAAGAGGAGTTTGTGAGCAAGTCTTTTATTCACAGTGGTAGAACTTGGTATTCTTGATAAGGTTTTTGGCTCACAGGTCTTGATAAATGTTAAATTTTGTCCACTTCATCATACATCTGTCTGAAAATGCTTCAGTAATTTGTTATTAAGATATAAACAGACAAATAAAGCAAAAGTCTAAGGTGATATAGTTACAATGTGATAAGATAAATTAGAGTGATTTGCAATGTGGAGCAATATTATACAAACTATATTCCAATGTGAATTTTAGCAGAATATTTGGAAAATAGTTCCAGATAGGTTGTTGGAAATTTAATTTCTAATCTAAACTTATAAACACTTTATGAAACTCTGTGATCCTAGTTTTTTTCTAAGTCTCTCTTAATAACGTGAAATGTTTTATTTGAAATTAAAAATAGGTGCTTTGTTAGTGATAAGTAAACATCTGTTGATTGAATGAAAATACCTTACCTCACAATGTTAATGCATTTCATTATTTATCTGAACATTAATTTCCTTAAGTATTTCTCATGTAGCACTTCACTAGAGAATATAAATTGTATTTATATGTTGACATAATGCTAACTGTGCAATTATTAAGATTAATTCAGGTTCTGATTCTCTAATTTGTAAATTCGTGGATTGGGACTAAAAAGCCTCTAGTGATTATTAAAAGAACTATTTGTAATATTTCATATTTTAAACAACTTTAAAAGAGGGTCCAGTTATGCAATTTAACAAACCACTAAAACTCCTCCTCCGCAGTGATACACCTATATACAGTGAAGGTTGACTCAATCATAAAGAATAAAATTATGACATTTGCTGGCAAAAGGATGGAACTGGAGAAAATCATGTTGTTATGGTTCGAGTGAAAGTTATTCCCCCAAAACTCAGCATGTGAGACAATGTAAATTCTGAGCTGAAATGATTGGGTTGTAAAAGCCTTAACACAATCAGTGAGTTAATACCCTAGTAGGGATTAACTGACAACAGTACGCTGGTAGGGTGTTACTAGAGAAGGTGGGTCAATGGGGGTTGTCTTTAGGGTATGTATTTTGTATCTGGAGTGGAGTGTTTTCTCTGCCGCCTGGTAGTATCTTGAGCCACTTCCCTCAGCCACACTCTTCTGCCATGTTGTTTAGCCATACCTTGAGCGCCAAGGAATGGAATCAGCCATCTGTAGACTAAGAACTCTGAAACTGGGAGCCCCCAAATATACCTTTCCTTTCTAAATTTATATTGTCTGGTCTGTAAATCACAGTAATGAAAAAGTTGAGTCAGACGCAGAAAGTCAAGTGTCTAATGTTTTCTCTCATCTCTCATATGAGGAAACTAGAGAGAAATAAGGAAAACATAAATTATCTGTATGATAGACAAATATGACAGCCTGAAAACTTCAAAAAGTAAATAAAATCTGTCCAAATTGTGAAGATAAGTTTAAACCCATCTAGGGATGCATTTTTCATTATTATGATTGTCAGTGTAGTACCTTCTTTTAGAGAAGCAAAAACAATGTGTAGAGGATAAATCATAATTAGATCTCATTTATTCTTCAGAGAAGCCAGGATCCTCTACAGGCACACCATAGAGTAATATCTGAGAAAAAGCAGAATCTTCCATATTCTACATGTAAATCCACAGAGGGCCTAAGCTGACAGAACAGGAACAGACCCAAAAAAACATAATGGGGGCTTTGCAAGCTGAGGTGACATCTGAATCACTGACATCAGCCTTAGACTAAACCCTAGAAAATGACTGGGTGCAGCAGACCAAAACAAACATAACAAAGATTTATATCAGCAAAGAGAAGCAAACATGAAATGAAAAAAGAAAAATAAATAGAAATTCTCAGCAGTGAAAAACAGATTGTTAAAAATATCTAAATGAAAAATTTGTATCTAGACATTACAATATGTTAGTGGAATAATACAATTCTGTTAGTGGTAGAATAGAACTGATAGAAGAAAGAAATAGCCTAATATCTCTAGTAGTTTTATTTTAGTTTTGCAATTTGAAGAACATGAATAAATGGTAAATGACAGATTGCATGGCACCTGTGAGAAACTAATAAGAAGTTTAATATATGTGTAATTGGAGTCTCAGAAACTAAAAAAGAAAGTAAATAGGGAATTGACACACGAAAATTGTATTTATGTGTGCAGATATAGTTTTATATACATAAATACACATGTAAGCATGCACTTATATTTATATATGAAATAATGGCTAATACATCATAAATATGATAAAACACAGATTTATGGATTCAAGGGGATCAAGAACCAGAGACCAAAAACCCAAAGAAAGCAATACTTCAATATGTCATAAGCAAACTGTGGAGATTAAGGGAAAAAAACTTTTAAAAGCAACTGACTGGAGCAGTAGCTCAGCAGTTACAGCACTTGCCTGGCATGCACAATTATGGAAGTTCAAACCCCAGCACAACATACACAATGAAATGATGGAGCAACAAAAGCAACGTGGAAAACTAAACAAAATTGATTCTCTCTTTCTCTTTCTCACTGTCCCTCTCTCTTTTAAAAAAATAATCAAATGAATAAAAACAATGAATAATTAGAATGATTGTGAATTTCTAATCAGAAACCACTGTGGCTGGAATACAGTGTAACATCATTAAAGCGAAAAGAGCTGAAAATCTAGAATTGTATATTTATTCAAAATAATCTTTAGATATAAAATGGAAGTAAAAAATATTTTCGGATGGTAGAACTTATTTCCCCAAACCCTACACTTTTGGCAATGCTAATAGCAAAACATAAAGGTAAAGGGAATCTTATACTACAATAATGAAGAGAGAGTAAGAGAAATAGTAAATATCTAGGTAAATGTAAAAGATGCATTTTACCACTTATGCATGAGTGTTTAAAGTAAAAACTATAAAATGATCTGGTAGTTTTCAATTCGTGTATATTTATACTTGCAATAACCATAGCATAAAATTCAGTGGGAAGAAAAAAGAAAACCTAAGTACAAAATTAACTCTTAGATTATGAACATTTATGCTTGTATTTTGCAATATCCAGAGCAACCAGAAATAAATAAAAAATTAAAATGTTTTACTATACTAAACACACACACACACACACATACTCATAACCTGAATGAAAGTAGGAAAAGAGAACAGACATCTACAAAACAGGGTAAAAAAAAGAATACAGATAACAATTGAAGTATAGGTTGGTCTATACCTTAACCTAACAATATTTACATTGAGTTATTGTTCCCCAAACTCCAAATTAGTGCAGTAAAAAAAGAGTTTAGAGAAAAAAGATCCACCTAAATGCTGCATAAAAAGACAGATTTAGACATAAAAAGATGTGACAACAGATGAAATATAATTAATATCTTCTTTAATAATAACTTTGCAAAGCAAATGTATATACTTTTTATTATACATTTACTATTATAACCGACTTTCTAAAAGTCTTATTTTTTTCTTTTCAGTGTATAAATTTGCCACATGTGGAAATGTAGTATTAATACTAAAACCAAAACTGAAAGTGATAGTCTCATATAGCCATTCTATATTTTGAAGGAGTAGAGACAAAGACCATATTATTCCATAATTTGCCTCACTTCCTAACACTCCCAGGCCAGAATATACCTATTTATTTATACCATTACATTAGACAAAGAGAAAGAGTTTTTAAATTTTTATTGTATATATTTCAGGTGTACAATATGATATTTTAATACACAAAGGTATAATAAACTGACCCTACAGTTAAGCAAATTAATATTTCACCTTCCTTGGTTCTCTCATTCTGTTTTGTGATGAGAGCACTTAAATAAATCCCCTCAGCAAATTTTCAACATGCAATACGCTATCATTTACTATAGATCTCTTCCATACAAGAATGTATCCCATGTTCATCAATTTCCTCCCTTTCCCTGCCTCTGGTAACCAATCTTTCACCCACTTTTCCTATATGTTCAACTATTAAGATTCCATTTAGAAGTAGATCTTGCAATATTATTTCTTCCTATAATTGTCTTATTTTACTTAGCATAATTTTGACTATTACTTGCAAAAGCAGCAACTTTATATATCAAAATGGAAAAGTAAAACTTCACGTCCCAAAGTAATATTGTTAAAATTTCTAAATCAAAAGTATGAAGAGTAGTGGCTGGAACAGAGGATCGTGGATAACAGTGCTTGCCTGGCATGCGTGAGGATATAGGTTTGAACCCCAGAACCATGTACACAACAAAGTGTTGGAGCAAACAAGGCCACATGAAAACTTAATAAAATTGATTTTCTCTTTCTCTCTCTCTCACTGTCCTTCTCTCTTAAAAAAAAAAAAAAGTATGAAGAGTAATACAATGTGTAAGAATTCAGGACAAATGAAGTATAGATCCTAAAATCCTTTTCACTGTGCAGAAAGTGATAATATTGATTCATTTAAAGTTATTAAGCTACTGAGCAGTAGAAATAGTAAATTCAAAATTAACTGTAATGATAGGATGATTTAAATTTGATATTTAGTGGTAGTAGTTAAAATCAACCATGAAAATTTGAGAAAATCCATAATGTAACTTACTACATGAGTCATGTATCTTGAAACTTTTTAAAATGTGAAGAATAGTGATGGAGTACTTAGAGCACTTGGCTGGCATGCGCAAGGACTCAGGTTTGAACTCCAGCATCATATAACCAACTAAGTGTAGGAGAAGCAAATGCCAAATGCCTCTTTCTCTCCTTCTTTCCCTCTCTCTTAAACATCAATAAAATAACATGTGAAGAACAGTCACCAAATCTATTTTGAAAAAACATATAAGAGATTGGTTTTCCAGAAGAGATATATTGAAATGTATGAATAAAGAAGCACTAACAGTCACCTTAAAATTTCCTTTATGATTAGATTTTATATTACCATGGAATTTGAAACTTACACAATTGATAAAACTTTATTAAGGCCATAGGCTAAAGCTATAAACAAATGTTTCTCAGGTTGAAAAATGACAGCCAAGTTTGAAAATAAATGATTACAGAAAGGAAAAAATAATGTTATAATTTTTTTTAGAGTCATACTAGTACAAAGGAACTGAAAAAATAAAGTTAAGCTGGTGATTTTCTTTAACGTTGATTGATCAAATTGAAAGCAAGGATAGAAGCTCTCCATTTCAATGGTCATTTCCTGCTGTATTTGTAAAGATAATTCTTCAAAAATTATTTAAAAATTATTTATAACAGGTAAAATTTATGTGGAAATTTTCAACAAAAATGCTGTTCTTTGACATGGTATTGATTAGGAAAACAATACGTGGAAGTATGCCAAATTTAGGCAATATATTTGTGGGATGCATGAGCCCTAGTTTAGCAAAAGTAAATTACAAGATTACTATCAGTATATGTATCAGTTTAGGAATACTAATACAAGGAATCAAATTGGAGTAGGAGAAGGGATTGTGAGATTATTTTAATATGATAGGAAAAAATACAATAGGAATCACAGATAAAATAGGGAAAAAGGAGTGCAAAAGAATAAGTAGAACTGAGGAATTTAAAAATTTTTAAATTAAAGGAGAAAAGTGAAGGAGACAAAGCTACATGCCTACAAAAATGAACAAAACCCAGAAGACTGAGGCAACAGCCTCAAAATAAATTATAGTCATTTATTAGCAAGATTTATAAAAATACAGCAGTAATGATCAAGAGATGTTTCCTCAAGAAAAAAATAAAAAAAATTCTCTAATAATCTGCAGGACTATTTTACAAAAAACAAAAAATAGTTACTAACTCTGTTGTCTGCTGAATCACTAATTTGGGTGAGATGAATGTATAGATTTACCAAACATTTCATTAAAGAATTCTTACTTCAAGAGTGTGTAATACTCAATATTTTAAAGAGAACCACTAGAACAACTAAAACAAAAAATAAAAGCAATTAAGGGGAATGTTAAAAAGAAAAATCTCCCAGTCAAACTCCGTTTATTGGAGACATTAAAAAGCAATCATGCAAATCTCCAGAACTTCATTGTCTCTAGGAAACAGCATATTGCCAATAGAAAAACATCCATTCAAGAAAATCTATTAAATATCAATGGAAACAGCAAGATTTTGTAGCGTTTTAGCCAGAACCGTTGATGGGTGTCTTCTGGTAGAGTAGGCTATTCTGTTAGGGTGTGATTTTAGAAAACAAGGAACGATTTCTGATTGGTTTTAAACACAGCTGTCAATCTTTGATTGGGTCTCTACTTCCTGATATGGACCTCTGGTCTTGGCTCACATGAGTTTTCCCTTTTCATTGGGAAGACTGTCTGGTCCTAGGCTTTGACATCTGAATCTCACATAATCATTTCCTCAGTCCATATTTTGGGCTATTTTTTAGTCTTTTGGTGTATTTGAAAAGTTCGCAACTATTTGTGTTCTATTAGTATCTCCAGAGCATCAAGTCTTGGTCTGATAAATGGATTAAAATGCAGGAAACCTGGTTTCCAATGTTGGCTTTCTAGTACTGGCTTATGTTATTGAAGGAAATGTGAAAAAACTAGGAAACACAGAGCCCATCTCCTTAGTGTATGAATTAAGTAGGAAGAACTAACCTCTGCTGTACTTCTTGAATTTAAAACTCATGGAATGTATCTCTTGACTAATTTCATGGTAAGTTTGTGGTGAAAACCTACTAATTAAAGACCCTGCTAATTGTAAAGTGGAGCTTTTAATTCAGTAGCTTCAAAGAGATTTAACTCAAGATTCTTGGTTCTGTTTTCCACTAATATTTGCTCTGAAATTTCCCACTCTAGTCCACGTTTCTTAACTCTAATTTCGTTTGCTAAGGAGTGACAAATCATACTAATTAGTGTAAGCCAAGATGGTTGTAATCTTTATTATTTTTGTTTATAGCTTGGCTTTGAAACACCGACATCTTTTATATGCTTTCTTATTTTCATTCATTACATACTTCTAACATGAGCAAAAATGTTATAAATACTTATTTTTCATGCTAATGAGCAACTCTGATGAGTGAATCAGTAGAAGGCATGTTGCCAGTTTGACATTTAATTCAGTAATTTCAAATTTTCTTTTATTGAATAATGTAAAACATTTGTTACTTTTTTAAGAGTTCCTGATGATTTCTTTTTATTGCATTTGCTGCCTTTTTAAATCTTTCTTTTGATATGAATGTTTAAATGCCAATCATTTGTTATAGAGTATCCAATTTATATGAAATATCTTAATACTTATAAATTAGCATTATAATCACAGATGAATAAGATATTAAGGTAGATAGTAAATTATTTCTCAAATTGTTCAGAGAAAAAATAAGATAAAAATGTTTTCTATTTTTTTATTGCTTTTCATTAACATTCCCTCAGAACACATACTCACGCAGTTTTAAATACTGAAGTTTTTTTGCTGACATCTCCTTTCAATATACATGTATCTGTAATCCTTCTAATTGTAGACTTTGGTAGAATCAATTTTACTCAGAGTAAAGTATAGAAAAAGAACACCAACCCATATACATGTGAGACAAATTCTACTTTTAAACCAAGAGATCCATTATTAAATTCAAACAAAAATTTACCAACAGCTTATCAAATTGAAAACTGAAACTCTGGCATATTCTGCATAATGAAGCTTATCTATTGGATTTGAGTTTTTATTCTGATGCACATTTAAATAATGTAAACTTTTTAGTAAGAATAATAAGCAAAATAGTGGTTATCAACTTTTAGATTTCAGGAATTACATAACCTTGTGTCACATTGAAAGTCATATGCTTGGGAGAGAAAATTTGATATTTTGAAATATTTTGTTAGAGCTTTTCAATCTTTGTAATGAATTCTAAACTGTAATTCTCTTTCAGTGTTTTTGATGTCTTCTCTTCCCTCAAGTCTTTCTTTTTTATTATATTATCAAAGGATAAAAAGAACTGAACACTGGTTTTAGAGCTGCTATCTAAGCGGGCAAAAAGATTAGGATAAAAATCAGTGTCAAATGTCAGAAGGAGGGCAAAATCCATCCATAGTTATACAATGATGTGAGTCTAATGTAACTCTTTAGGTGAACCGTTTTGTCACCTGGCTAACATTGAATTTGTTGGCTGATGATATGAAACCTAGCCTGCTGATGGTGACAATACCTGTGCCACCTTGGAGTTTATTAAGTAATTTTATTGCTAAACCAGAAACACAGCCATTCTGTTAAAACATCAACACATTTCTTCTTATCAGGAAAGCTCTAGCAAGAAAGTAGTAGAAGAATCTTAAATTGGACCATTACACAGGCAATTATATAAAAATTTAAAAATTGATTGTGTTTTTCATTTTTGTAAGAGAGCTAAATTTCAGAAGCTTCATTGAGTTTTTTTCATGAAATGTCTCTTTTAACAGTCATTTTGAATGATGTGTTAACTTCCTCTAAAGTATATCTGTTATTCATTTATGCTCTTTACCATTTACCCAAAAAAAATTCTCTAAAAATGATAGGATCTGTTCAGCTGTTTATTGTAATTTTAGTAGTGGATGAATACATGCTTTTTTTCCCTCTAACCAAATTTTGATACCAATCTAAGAAAATTAGGAATCAAGAAGATTGGAAAGTATGCCACTGTGAGTGTTTGAAGGAAACAGCAACTTTCTCTGTCCCTGAAATCTAGATTTTGAGCTTTCAATAGCAATTTTGAATTAAAAGCCTCTTGGTTAAAAAAAGAAGAAAAAGGAGAAGATTGAAATTAAATTACTAGTGGTTTTTTTTTTCATTCCTTGAGAGATCTATTTTAGAATATATCCTAGATTTGCAACAACATCAGACTTGCTAATGCTAAACATCAGAGTTAGAAGTTTTACAAAGCAGTGCTAACCAACTGAAGGGCTTTTTCCAAAGAGTAGAACCCATATAATTGTTAAGTTTAATGCAAGTACTAGAACAGCCCAGATTCTATTCCCTTAACAGAGAGATACTGTCCCATAAAAGAATTGAAGTAGTATTTGCTGTGAAATTTATATCTTCACTAATAAGGTAAGTCATTACCTTATAGGAAAAAAAGAATCCAAGAGATTTTATTAGTATATCTCCCTATTTGAAAGCAATTATGGCAAATAAAGAATAAGCATGTCTTTAAAAATGCCCAGTTAGGGCTGAGCATTACCGAGCTTACTGGCGTGCGTAAGAACACAGGTTCAAATCTCAGCACCAGGTATACAAAAAATTTCAGAGCAATGAGAGCCAAATGAAAAACTAAATAAAATTGGTTCTCTCTCTTTCTCTCTTACTGTCCCTCTCTTAAAAAAAAAGTCCCCCCTTTTTTTTTCTTTTTCAATCTACTGTGCTCAACTATGAAGGCTATCATTTAGTCCATTGAGACAAGGAAGAAATGACCTAAACTAAAACAATACTCTTTTATTGTATTAGTCCATTTTTTGGTACTAAGATGAGCTATCTGAGATGTTGGCTCATGCTTTTGGAGGCTGAAATCCAAACAGTGTGTTGCAGCATGGTGCAGACTCTGGTCAGAACTTTCTTTGGATGTGGCAGATTATTGAAGAAGCACATGTTTGTGAGTGGTTTCTCTGTCTCTTCTTACAAAACCACAATGATGCAACCATACTAATGACCTTATTTAATCCAAATCATTTCCAAAAGCTCTTATGTTTAACACTATAGTCAGCTTAAATGGCAACCCTCTTAAGAAATTTAATACCTGATCGGGTATTAAATTTCTTCTTGAGTTTGGCAGGACAAACCGTATTTAATCCATAGAGTTTATAAAGGCTTTTGGAACATACACTGACTTGAAATAAGTTATAACAATGCATGAAGTTAGCTGCCAGGCCATTAAAGAACCAAAGCTGAAACTTGGTCCTGTCTTCTACTTGTAGTTCTTATTTTTTTCCTACCTATGGTCTGATGGAGTCTTTCAGACACCCTTCAGTGGCATCAAATGACTTCACAGAAACAATACAATATACTATATGTTACCAACCACCACCCCGCATTTGAATCAAACCCTTTCCATGTTCTAATTTCCATACAAATTAAGGCCACAAATTGAATTATCTTGTGAATTTAAGCCCAAATTAACTTGAGTTCATAGTCACTTTTTGTTTCCATACTGATGTGTAGTTTAAAAAATGAAGTTCAAAACTTAGCATACTTAATTTATTAATAAATTCTATGGCATCTAGAAGGATTATCAATGTTTGGGTACATTTTTTTTTCTTTATGTGTAGCTGCTGCCTAAACTACCTCTAATCAATATCAATGTGTTATGAGGGTTTAGTGCTTACTGATCATTGTTAGTAGGCAGTCAGAATTTATGTTCATGATATTAGAGTGTGTGTGTGTAACAGTAGAGGCTGTCACCCACCGAGTGCATAAAAGCTATTTCAACCTTTTAAAGGTTAAAAGATTAGCAATGAGGTATTTCTACCTACTGGGCCTTGATAAAGACTTGTTTCATTTTCCTTTGTGTATATTCAAAATTCTTGACTTGAATTTCCATTTGAGCCCTGTGTTTTTGGCGCTCGAATGTTATGTAATCCCAACATTTGTTTTAGCTTAAGAATCATCCTCAGAGGTTTCCTAAACTGCATTTTCTATTTTGATGCTTCTGAAGCTTATGCCCTAGAGTGTTAGGGAGAATCAACATCCCTGCCATGTGCTCCTCCAAAGTTGTTTAATTTGGATCTTGAAACTCGGAAGCCATAGTGATGGATTATGTAATTAATCAATGCAAAACCCAATTAATTATAGGCCACGTTATAAGGGGTAAATCTTGAGCCTGTGAACAAGCCACAGAAAGACAAATTCATCTCCCACAATATTCATCTTGTCCCTGAGGGCAGATCACAGATGTAGTAGTCCATCCAAATCTGCCTTGTAGACCTGTAGTTAGTAACTTGAACCTAGAAACTCGCCAGTGCTCTGTTGCTCAGGCAGAAGTCAGATGCCCTTCTGTTTAGTATCCCCATCCTTGAGACATGACTAATAATACAGGAAAGTACAATGCTTTTATTTAGTTTATATTATAATTTTTTGACACAGTATATAAAAATTATACTCCAAACTTACCCTCATCTGCAAGATCCTCCAGGTGTGGAGGATACCAACGTAAGGTCATGCAGTAGCAACCTCTTCAAAAAACCCCAAGCCTGTTTTTTGACATTCTTGCCATTTGACTCTATCCTAATGCAGCTTTCTCTTTATAAAAATGACATAAGGTATTGGTAAATCCAATTATCAAAATTCCATGTATCCCACCTGCTTAAAATTTTAAAGTGTGAAGTTATAGCAGCTAAAAGCCAACCATACACTGAGAAAACTGTCATGTGACACAATATTTGACCCTGAAATCTTCTAGACAAAACAACCACAACTACTACTGTAACTGTAACAGTGAATTTTCACTGATTTTCTTAGTTGTAAACAACAATACTTAAAGTCCCTTCCCTGGCATCACCAGAACCTCCATCATACGGCAATATCTTGATCTGTGTAATTCTCCCTTGAGATTCAAAAATTCCAAGTGAGTGAACACTAATTCTTCACCTCTGATGAACTGACCTTCCCCACACTGCAGGATGCCCCTACTGAGGTCTTTCCTTACAAAACGTACAGCACTGAGGCATATGACAAAAATGAGGCTAAAGTAGCACATTTAGTACTGTCAGGCTATGAGACAATTATGTGCTTCTAATAGCAAACCACAGAATTAAGCAGACAACCCACCTGGATGCAATCCTATTGAAGCCCCCAGGCATTGCCCAGTTAGATAAAGCCTTGACTTCTAAGCCTCTTCAATCAGGAGCAAATCAGAGAACCTGCTCTCTGCAGGCAGGAAGCTTCACAGAATGGAATGACTGATGTATCTGCTTTCCTGTACCATACTCAAAATAACACAGAAACCATCCCTCTGAAGAGTGAGGCAGCAAAAAGAATGGAAGTCTTTCTACATGAAGAAAAATATCAAGAATTGGGATAAGTATTCCCTCTAATAGGACTAATAGAAAAATGTCATGGGTCAAATTTTAGAGACTAATTTTCACAATGGGAGATTTCATTTTACACAGCCTATATTTCATGGAGTTATTATCACTCAGAGAAGAGAGAGCAAGTCGATTAGAAAATAAAGTCCCAGGCAAATGTTCACACTCCTTTTTGTTCTGACAACATCATATTTTTGGGAACTGGTGATCCAGATGAATAATAAATGGTCTTCGATTTCAAGGATTTCATGACAAAGTAATTAAAAGAGTCCGTATATTTTGATATGAGATTACACAAATAATTTTTCATAATTTTGTTTAATCATGATGTGTTAGATGCAATAACTAGAACTATGAAAGGAAAACAATTAGGGGATTGAATTATCAGAGGTCCAAAACTGGGATAGATGTTAGAATTTAGAAATATGTGTACTTAGGTTCTTCTGAATCTTTGCAAAGATTCTGAGATGAAAGGTATGATCTCTAGGACTGTGTAATGAAGAAAAAGAGATATATACAACAGAAATTTAGTATGTACTAAAATATGTAACAAACATGTATAAAGACTAGTGGTAGCACTAAGACAGGAACTCAAAGGCATGATCAGGAGTTAGTTTCTTTGTAACAGAAAATCCAATAATACAATAAAATACAAGAATACTGAATCATAGAAAATATTCATCATGATTTTACTATGAATGCTGTATATTTAACACTTAATAAATTAATGCTGTAGTCTATATCCCAGTCCTTTCTTTCCAGCAAGCATCATAGTTACCACAAATATCATACATAGTTTTGGAGTTTTCATGTAGTGATTGCCTGAAGGTATTGTTTGCCTAATTCCACAGCTCAGAAGAAGACATCATAGTTTCTTTATATATAAGCTACATCTTCCAACCAAGTTGATAATAAACATTAAAAGAAAACAAGATATTAGAACCACAAATAAAATAATTTAAATATTTTTAGAAATGTTATAATTGACTCAAGCTATATTTTAATATAAATATTACCATTACATTTGTACTGAGTATATTCACATTACTGAAGTCACTTAGTAATTTATGCTCTTATATTTCTTATTCATATGTGCTTAAAGTTTTTTCTAATAAATCATATTCTGCGACATAGACCTTTATAATTTTAATGTCTCTTTTGTTACTCTTCTAATATGGATTAAAATATCTAACAAAATGATCTTCTGATGTACTAAAAGAATTCACAAACCATTTTACAGCATAGTGAAACTAGTTCTTATTGCTAACATCAGAAAAATCTATGCAAACTTTTCATGGAAGACTGGCACTTAGAAATAGAAAATATTTCCGCATGGGGGAAAATAGAGGTGATTTCAAGAAAACTAGCAAGAGGAAAAAAGAAATTCTATCTATGAACCTACACTCCACCATTCTGAAAAAGAATTGACAAGCTCTTTCTCTTTCACATCCATTGATTCTCTTTTTTATTTTCTATAACTAGGGCATCTTAGAGATATGGAAGAAATCAATATTGACATCAATCATTCACCAAAAGTTTACTGAAATATTAAAGCAATAGGAGAGGGAGAAGCTGCAAAAAATTGATACAAATACAACCTCTTGGCCTCTAAGATGCTTTAACCACATAATTGGAAGAAAACAAAATATATAATTGACAGAAGAAGTAGCACCAGGATTGTAACTTCACCTGCTTTTTTGATCTAAGTAGGTTAAAAAAAAAAAAGCACATAAGGGAAATAATGGATATCACACAAAAAGAAATAGGAGAAAATGTGATAAATTGTGCATTTGTATCCATCCTAAATTATTAACTTTTATATTTTAATTTTCAGAAGTGACATTAAAAACTGAGCAGTAGATGGCGATCTGAAGACAAAAGGCTTCCATTCCACCCCCGTGACTGATCAGGATATCTCCGGCTTCTCACCAGTTTATTAAGGTGCGTTTTGGGAAATGGCATAGTGAATCACCAGTTCTGATCTCAGCATTGGTTTTGGGGAATAGAGACCTACGAGCGAACAGGGATTCTTTGTCCC
>PVKS010036359.1:0-19425 GCA_004027875.1 Aplodontia rufa | reverse complement strand
CTAGCTGCTACTCTATTTATCCATTACAACAGCCAATAGGGTACAATGCAAACACCTTTCTCCAATTGTAACAAATGAGTGGCCGAATAGCTTAGTCATGCGGTCAGGCAATTTGCTAATTACAAGCCAGCTGGACCCCTTAGAGTTGTTTACCACCAATTCTTCTACAAGCCAGCTGAGCCTCATGTTCCCAACAGTTTTTTTATTTATTCTTATTTAAATAAAATTTTATTAATACCATTAATATGATATTACTTGATGCTTTAAATTTATATGCAGACACATTTAAGATTTTGCTCCTAAAATTTAGGATTTAAAATGATACGCTTAGATAGACTTTGTCATGTAATTTAAAGGAATTATTCACTTGTTCTTACTAATTCCTACTTTGAATTCTTGACCTAGAAGGGTTATTTTCTTTCAAATATTCATCTCCGTTTAACTATCACTTTTCAAAAGTATTTTACATATTTATAAATATTTTTGTCATTGTGCAACAAATTCCTGAGTGAATGATTTCCTCCTTTTCTCATCAGTTTTATAAATTTATTTAGATCCACAAAAATTTTATACTGTTCAATAATGTTGCCTATTCTTTTATTTATAGCTTTTTGTCCAAAATTCTAAATTCAGAATGTCTTAGTTGACCCAATCATATAAAATTTTAAAATATTTGAAGTAATCAGTACAGAATGATGAATCTTTGTGTTTAAAATAATGCAATTCAATAAATGTGATAATGGATTCTTTATTACATGTGTATTCTGCAGTTCTTTGTGGATATTGTTAGCTTTTTAAGATTTCGTAGGTTCAGAATGCTTACAAATTTCCTTAATACTTCTTTCTTTCTTCTTTAGCATGTGAAGACCAGTCATTTTTAAATGTGTGTTAACATCTCCAATAACTTAACTATCTGTATATCTGATTTTTTCCTGTGTTTTATCTCAAGTTCCTCTTCTTTTTTGTTGTATTCTGAGAGATATTATTTTAAATTGTTCACCAAATTCAATATCTCTTCATAACAGGAGCTCTGGACAAATTAGGTAAAGAAAGAAGCTACGCCAATAGAATAGATGCTTCAATAAAGAGCCAAGAGATAAAATATCATGAATGGGGAAATGTTAAGTTTCTTCTCCAAGATCTAGAACAAGACTCACTTTCAGCATTTTTTTCACCATTGCATGAGAAGTCCTCACTGGAGCAATTAGTCAAAACAAAGAAGTACAACTCATCCAAATTGGAAGAAAAATGAAGTCAAATTGCTACTTTTTGGTGGATGGTCTATTCTTATATAGAGAAAATCGCCCAGATTATTCCAAAAATCTATTAGATCCAACAAACAAATTCAGCAAATTTGTAGAAAACAAAATCGACACACAAATGAGTAGCTTCTATATATCTTCTATTATTGTGTAGTTTTAAACATTTATTTTATCCAAAAGTTCTTGTATTAGTGCATTCATTTGCTGTTTGGATTTCTTTTTCTAGAGTCATAAATTCCTTCTGGCTGGATAAAAGTAGAGAGATTAGAAACATATCAGCCTATATTTGTTTGCCAAGTCCACAATATGCACTTGGGACAGGTATTGAAACTCTCAAAGCCTTGGTTTCTGCATTAATAAATCAGAAAGAGTAGCAGCCACCTCACAGGTTTTCACACGAATGAGGCTGGAGCCTGGCTCTTCATAAGCACATCACATCCTCTCTGTCTTCCTCTTTTCTCTGGCTAATTGCTGTCATACCACTAAACACAGGCCAGTGTGAGAATATCCCACTGGAAAAATGTTCCAGTGCTTCTCTTTCATAAACTCTATTTTTTACTTTAGACATATAAACACATTGAAATATTTCTGTTTTACAGTCTCTTAAATTAAATGGGAAGTCAGGACAGTGACCTTTCTTCATGATTTTATTCCATGGTTTTGTTTGACACACAGTTTGAATAAAACATTTAAAAATTCATAATATTTTCAATGTATTTGATTTATTCATCACATATTCCTTTAAATTAGGTCTTGAAGCATTAAAATATACATATATATATATATATATTTGAAAATTTTGATTAGCATTGAATTTGACCTATTACATAGAATTGTAGTGATTTTTCTTCTTTCCCTCCTACTTGCCTTCTCTTTTATCTTGGTTCCTACATCAGTGAATACTTGCATTTGTGTGATTTGTACTCAGATTGTGAATTATGGGATGGAGTATCCTAACTTGAATTTTATAAACTTACTCAGTACTATTATACATATTTACATATTGTCCTGGAATGAGAACTCTAAGTATCATTTTAAAACTGTAGTAGTTGCAGTGCGTGATAGGCGACTGCTGTTTGCTCTTCTGCAAAATTAGCAAGAGAAGAATTTTTTAATAATAGTTATTTTTCCTGTGACATTTTCACCCAAGTATTTTTTAAAAAGCACAAATTTATTAAGATCACCTGGTATTCCTGTCCCTATTGAGTAATAGCATTTTTGTGCCTGAAGAATTTATGATATTTTCTTTTGCGTTATATCACATATGTTTTAGAAATTTGCCTAAAAAAACAAATTGAAAAGATCTCAAGTACATGCACGAGGCATATACCCAATATATCAGCACCTTAGTTAGAAAAATATAGATTTTAAAGTTTCAAAATTCTTGACTCTTTTTGAATACTCTATTTTCCTTTCTCTCTCTCTCTCAATCTCTCTCTCTCTGTCTTCTGTCTCCCACTTTTTTTTTTTGGCTCTGAGGATTGAACCCAGGGGCATGTTCCCACGTAAGTTCATGCTTCATGCTCAGTCCTTCTCATCTTTATTTTGAGATACAGTCCCACATAGTTGCTAAAACTGTCCTAAAACTTGTGAACCTCCTTCCTCAGACTCCTGAGTCTAAATTAAAAAAAAAAAACTGCATTTATAAATGCTTATTGTTTTTGTTTTTTTTACCTGAGTAAAATATATAGAAGAAATAGCATGGGTAGATGACTCTCTTAAATCTTCAGAAACATGAATGCACATTTGTAACTATTATCCAAATAAATAAAAACATATCCAGAACCGCAGACACTCTCTTTATGCTCCTTCCACTGTCGTGACTTCTAAAAATTATTTAGTTTAAATTAAAGGCATTGTAGGGAATACAAAATTTGTTTTTACCCCTTTACAGGTTTCAGCTGGACCAAAGAAGTAAATTGCATAAAACAGATTAGCAAAAGAAAATATACATGCTACTTAATTTCAGTATCATGTGGCACAAGATGCAAGGAAGCAACTAGAGTGAAACACTTGTATTCTGATTTGAACAAAGAGTAGTACATATCAGCACTTTTCTGTGCAAAAGGGTTTGTGATTGGGTAATTAATGAGATGAAGCAGCAAGGAGGTTTTGGATTAGTTCAACAAGGTTTGTTTGTACAGATCACTCTAAGCTTCGACTACAAGTCCTTGAAGACATGAATGTTACTTTCGTTCTGGTTTAGGGAGAATCTCTTTTGAAGTTTTATCTCTTGAGAAAAAGCAGGGGCTCAGAAGATCGTTTTCAACTGCTGTTTTTAAGTGCCTTTACTTAAAATAATTCTTATGCCAGAAAGGTTTCTTTTGGGGTAGCATATTTTGACACCCTTCAGTATCATATCATATGTACCATTTATTTCAAGCGTAGCATCCTTCACTAAATATTTTATTTTTGAGATTCATTGACATAATTGATATTATTGTGGGTGGCAAATCACCATTTATATTGTTGAATGTATTCCATTGTATGAATTGCTATCTAAGCAATCACGGGCATTTTTTTCCAGGTTTGGACCCTTATGCATACTGCTGATAAGAGCACCCTGGAACATAGTTTCTGGTGAACATGTGCACAGTTGGATTTATATGCTGTGGTATTATATGCATTCAGCTTTAGAAAATGCTGCCACACACGTTTTCAGATTAGTTTAACTATGTTTTTACAAGTAATCTATGAGAATTCTAATTGCTCCATGTAATTGTAACTTCTTATACCTGTCATTTTTAAGTCGTTATAATAGTTGCTATTCAGTGAATAGACAATTTGCATAGATTATCAATAATTCTCATAACCTTGCCAAGTAGAATACAATTTTCACTTGGCTGATGAGAAAATTTATGTCAATAAGGTTAATAAATTTCTCAAGGTCAAATAGCATATATCAGGGCAAAGAATCCAAATGAGATCTGCCTGGTCATAATGTTTCATAATTTCAATATTATCATAATTCTATTAGTAGAGAATTTAGCAAGATAATGATTTTGACAGCCATCTGTAAGCCTTAAAATTGACTAGCCATTGTTGCTTCAATGTTTATAGTTTCTACATGTTTTGTATTATTATCTGTATAGCAGCCATGTGGGGATGGTTTTATTAGCTCTATTATACAAATGAGGGAAATATGGTTCACTGAACATAAGCAATATTTATGTCCACATCAAATGAAATCTCTAGGTCAGAATATATGCAGTGTAAAATATACCATGTGAAGACAGAGGCCCTTTATTTTGTTCACACTGCATCCCTAGTACCTGGTAGGGTTCCAGTAACTGATGAACAATTAATGATGAATTACCTGAATAAATGAAAGATTAGCCAAAAAGTGATTATGCAAAATGCTGGTCTGCCTCTATTCTTTGATAAAAAGAAAATATCCCTCTTTCAGAAGGTTTTTACTGGCTTTTTCCAGGTCTTTTTTTTTTTTTTCATAGAATTATTTGAAAAATGAAGAAAATAATTTGCTTTTTTTCTCTAGAAAACCTACTCTGAAGTTGAAGTTACCTATTTTAATCTGAAAGTACCATTAAATCACTTGGGAAAGTTTGTTCTCTTATCCACTCATTAAATATCTCTGGCTTCCAGCAATGTGCTGGAGATACCTGATGGGAAAGGAAAAGAAAATATTCCTTATCTTTCCAAACAGTATTATGAGAGTCCTATGTTCTCCATGGAACTCAGTATCCTAATTTATAAATTGGAATGATATTAATATTTCTTCATTAGAGCATTTTGATGGTCAAATGAGATTGTACATCATTAAAGTAAAATAGTTGCTCATGAAACAAAAAGACAAATATTGTGAATATTCCTGCATTATCATTAGAATTAGTGAGTTGCCATATGTAAAAGTGTTAAAAATGATATTTTAGATATAGCATTACTTTCAGTTCTGATTTAGCACTCTAGGATTCTTACAAAGAATATCCATTGATTCCCACTAGCAGTCACTGAATAAAATAAACAATTGTTATTCACCACATGAAAGACCCAAATAATTTCCTTTTTGCTTTATCTAATTACTTGTTTATCATAATTTTAAGAAGAGAATGTTAAAAGAAAAAAACAAACAAACTTCAGATGAATTTAACAGGAATTAATTGAATGAGGAACCATTCATGAATTAGGCAGCTTTTTGAACCAACAAGGAAATATTCATGAATTGGGCAGCTCCTTGAACCAATGGCAGTTCAGTGAGTTCCAACGACAAATGTGAGTTTTTAATTGGCCAGACATAGCAGTAAAGTAGAGAAACACCCTAATTGGCTAAGTAAGCATCTTTATTTGCATGGTGTGGTAAGTTGTCTGCCTCTGATTTACCTGTCTGGGGAGAACAGAGGCTCAGGGAGGTGAACAGAAGAAAAGAACTGATTTGGCACAATCTGAGGTAGGAGTCACTGCAGTGTCCCTGTTCTTTTCTATTGAAGTTTTTAGAGCCCATGGACTATCTACCTTGGCCTTCGTTCAGTCTCAACACTTAGAAGCCAATGTCCTTAGAGTGCATTAAGAAGTTTTACAGCATAGCGTAGCCAACTCCACCAGCCAGAAGTCTGTTATAATACTAGTTTCATTATGGATAAGTAAGATTCATTCATTCATCTGTCATCTACAGAAGATGTTGTTTATGCCAGGATTTGTACTAACATTTGGCATTACCATTATAAAAATGAGGTAACTCATATCCTCTAATGATCCAACATTCTACGCCTGTGAGTGGAGTTACCAAGAAACACTTGTTGTACGTTTATTGATGACTTCTGTAAAGTCATAAAATCTCAGTCTTGGATTTCTAAGCTTTCCAAGCACAGTAATGAGAGTATTCTCTTTGAAGGAACCTATTTATAGATCCATTTCCTTAACTGATTTCCTATTCATCTTCAAATCTCTTTCACATTACTGTAGTACACTTTGCAAACCTCTACATGTTCCAATTTTCTTGAAATTTCTCATTTCTCATAAGGTTTTCTTCACAACATGTAGTACTTGTGGAATCACAACAAAACTACTTAATTAACTGTCCGTTACAGTTTATTCCATTGTCTTTGATACTTTTCCATAAAGATTGCCATCACAGGATCAGGAGACCAATTTAATTAAAAATACTTACCCAATGTTTGCAGTTTTCTTTGTTTCTTGCTCTTTTTCACATTTATGTTGAATTTTTTCACATTTTAGTAACAGAGAAAAGAATATAGAAAACAAATTCCATTCCATATATTAATACTTCCTGACTGTGTATTTAAAATATTTTCTAATTAAACTTATATTTTAAAAAAATTGCTAACAATTATGTTCAATATAAATAAATTATAATAAAACTCTATAATTTGTTTTGTGACTTACCTTTGCAAAGCACATATCAAAATATGTTGTTTCATGTGATACACACAGTAGAATAACTTTCACATAGACAGAAAATAAATGGTCCAAAAAAACTGAGCAGGCTTTTCTGAAAACATAGCAATAATCAGTCATGTAATTTCTTTTTGAAACTATATATGAAATGTAATTTCCATTGTATTGGGATATAGGGCTATTATAGAGTGCTCTTTTTAAATTAATACTTGCCCAGCTCCTAGCTAAAAGATTACAACACATATATTGGTTTGATTCTTGATTGGTTCACTTTTTGTTCAACCACAACCAAGAGAGTGAACCACTTTACTGTGTACTTCACATTGAGTAGTATTGTTTTCAGAAAAAAAATGACACAAAATTCCACATATCTAAAGAGACAGCTTGTTATGGTTCATGCCTATGATGTTATCCCAAAGCTTATGTGTTGAATGAAAGCATTATCCCCAATGCAGCATGGTTCATGGGGCTCTTAGGCAATGGGTGAGCCATAGAGTCTCCGACCTCATCAGAGGTGTAATAATGTACTTGATTGATTTAATAAGTTGAATGAACTGAATGGGAGTTGTCCTACTATGGAAAGGTGACTCATGTCTAGAGAAAGTGGCCTTGAGGACTACATCTGTCCCTGACCCCTCCTCCTCCCACCATCTTGTCTCTCTCCTTCCTGGCTGAGGAGCATTCCTCTGTCACACCCTTACACTATTGTGCTCCTGCCTTGGAACCAGCTAAATATGAGCTGAATTTTCTCAAGTCATCAGCCAAAAGAAATCTTTCCACTTCTAACTCGTTCTTGTGTATATTTTAGTAACAACAATGAAAAGCTGACTAACAAAATTCAATGTTCTTACAATTTTGGTATTAATAATACTAAAAGAGTTTTGTTCATATGGCAGTCAGTAATTAGATGTGGTTTCTAAAGTATGAATGCTTTTGGGTATTCATGATTAAATTTTGCATGACTTTAACTGCGACATTTAAAAATCTACAAGTATCTTAAGTCCAAATTTTATTGATAATTGGAGTAAAGTTTCATAGGACTTTTTATGTGAAATTAAAAGAAAAAAAGGATCTTAAGTCAACCATTCAATTCCATGGATCCTGGAATTAAATTGAAATGTTCTAATTGACTATAGATTCAGTAATTTTTTCACACAATACTCATTCTTTCACATAGAAGGTAGCCTAAAGACATTTTAGGAAAAGATGAAACATAAAGAATAAATACAATTGATTTTCCACAGGTACAAAAAATACTAAATAACAGGCATCATTCTTGTCCTTTGAAACTTTTTATATATTTTATGATGTTAGGTATTAATGTTACACCTCTAAGGTAGCCCTGTTAGTGGTCAACTTGCAGCAGCTGATCTGTCTTGAATCTCCTAATATCTACCAGACTGTAGGGATCACAATATCAAATCCTATGACAACCCAAGTTGTTGAACATCAAGCTTCTCATCCCTTATTTATACAAAACACATTTAGCTACTCACTCCATCTAATATGGAATGTTCAATACTGTGGTTTAATAAATAGGTAAGCATTTTAGCCTAATATTTATAAGACTTGAATAAATGATTTTAAAATAATTGAAGTTCATGCTGCTAATTTTAAATGTCTGAAACATAAAGTTAGGCATTTCCTCTGTGATCAAACACATAGCAAAATGTGAAATATAATTTTGAGAGTTTTTTAAATATAGCAAGTACAATTAATAGTTATTTTTTAAATTTTATTTTCTAAAATAGATACTTCCATTGTATAGAAAATAGATTTTGGAAGGATGTATCTGAAGGAAAAGTTATGTTCTCTACATGCAAATTGTTTTGATGTGGGTATGGCATTTTCATTCATGATTAATTGTAAAAATTGAACAAATTTCTTAAGCATATTGAAATAAAATTTTCAAATATAATAGCCTCTTCTTATCCAATGAGTGTTTAATCCAAGATCCCCATTTCCTAACTGAATCTAAGAATGGTAACCAACCCTATAATTCAATATATCCATTTTAACTGAGTAATTACTTCTCAAGCACTGAGTACATAATGTTTGAGGTTTAAGGTAAAATAGCAATACCAGCATCTTTAGGGACTATTTTTAATTAACATGAGGGTCACTTAAACATGTGCATTGCAGCTTTTTTTAAAAAAGAGTGAGAGTGAGAGAAAGAGAATCAATTTTATTTACTTTTTAATCTGGCCTTTGTTTCTCCAACACTCAATTGTGTATGTGGTGCTCAGATTTGAACCTGCGTCCTCAGGCAGGTCAGGCAAGTGCTCCAACAGCTGAGCCACTGCAGTTCTTTAGCAGTCTGATAACTGAAGCAGCTATTAAGTGACAGATCACTGGGTATTGTAGACAAGATGGATAATCTAGACAAAGGGATGTGTGAGAATCACCATGCTATTCAGAAAAGATGTGCAATTTAAAATTAACAAATTGCTCAATGCTGAAATTACCCAGTTAATATTTTCAGACCATAGTCAACCAAGAGTATCCAAAACCTCAGGAAGTAAAGTAATGGATAGCAGGACAATTATAACTAAACTGAGATTAATTGAGATAATGGATATTTTCTCTTGCTATTATCACTAAGAATAAATTATAAAAAGGATAAATAACAAAACAAATAGGAAAAATACATCAAATTCATTTCTAACATTAGCTATAGAACTTTCATGAACATTTTCGGGTAGCAAGTGGCAGAGACTATAATAGCATTAAAAAATCCAGTGAATTTGGAAAAATTCTCTGCCTTTCAGCTAAACTAACTCATGATTGAAATTGGAACAGTTAAGAGGATTCAAGGGATCAGCCTGTGATTCTTTTCGAATTTAGGAAATCATCTGGAACACAGCTACTAAGCTCAAAAAAGTATACCCTTCCAATTCATACTCTGGGCTCATTTTGTTGTTATGTATAAGAGTTCATGTTACATTCCAAAAACAACATTTTTTATTTCTCATTTGTTTGTCATTTTCCTTGTTCTGGTTTTGATCAGAAGCTTTCTAAGCAAAATGCCAGCTTATGTAAAAAACCAACATCATGCTTGGAGATTTTAAGGTCCCTGAAGTACCATAAGAGGAGCAGATCTGCTTCCAGTCCCTATGGCAAGAGGATGGTGAAGACATATGCTTCAGTGGAAGGACTTGCTGCTTCTGCCGTTTTTGCACTCTACTACACAAATTTCCTGGCAAAGAAAATACACAGAGAGGAAGAGAAAGACTCCATTTCATAGAAATTCCTATCTGTGTGCTCTTACAAGGTGCATCAAAATATGTTTGTATCATCTGCTATTATGCATGTGCAGGCAAGGGTTCATTAAGCAAATAATAGAACACGTTCTAGGAAATTTCTTGGCAACCATGAGACTTGTGAGACAAAGGGAATTAAGATCCAAAAAAATGGTAAATTTAACAAGGTAGCAAGGGCTAATAAAAAAAATCAAAATCTAAGCCAAACCTATTAAAATCATTTTTTTCATATCTATTTTTAATTGAACTATTCGTCAGAAATTCTCAGGAATCACCAAAGCCATTAAATGCAAAATCCAACTGAGATTGAAAAGTAACACTTCTTAAACTAATGCTATTTGCAGGCTCAGATGCCTTATTGAAATTAGGCACAAAAGAATGAAACTGTGCTATTATTGAGTTCAGATAATGGTCCAAAAACACAAAACCAATGTCATGTCAATGTTCATCATTGTTGGGGGAATGAACAGTGCTAAGTTACAGTCATGAAGGAATCGCAAGGACTCAAAAGGATCACTCAGTTGCTCTTATTTCTTCACTTGCATAACTATTAAGCTATTCAGATGTGTTTTTTCTCGTTGACTGACCAGTGTGTCCTCGCACCCACTTTTGATTATTCACTCTCCGGCACACTGAGATGACTCATGCATTTCCAATCACTTCTCAGTTTTCTTATTCAGCGCCAAGCCCATCACAATGGCAGTCTTCTGATGTTTTCATATCTTAAAAATTGCATAAGACTTCCATAACTGTAATAAGGGCCAAAGCATAGTTTCTGTATCACCACAACAATTTCCAGAAGCTGAACTAGTCAAATCACGAATCACGACTGCATAAGAAAGAACAACACAGAAGTGTTATCCTCCATAAAACTTGATGACAAGAAATCATGATGAACTTCAGAACCTGGGAAACACCGGTACCCTGAGATCAGAAATGTATATTAGAGATCAAAGGGACATGAAAGGAAGCTCTTGACGGATTCTGTAAACTAAATTCCAAAAGATATATGCAGAAAGCAAAGCCTCTATCATGAGTGCAAGCTTAGGGTTCTTTGTGAACCTGATAAGTGGTTCAAAAGATAATCAGTGAAAATAAGAAAATGCTTATAGGTTTTGTTTTGTTGGGGAGTACAAAAAGCCACGTGTGTGGATGTAGAAGAATATGTGGAAGCATTTATATGATTTCTTTGATCTACCTTCTTATGATTATCACAAGTATCTAGTAAATATTCTTTGAAATGGCAGGAACCTATGCATGAAGAAATTATATTGAAAACAGAAAGCAAATTTACAATGGCAAGAACACTTGGGTCAAAGGAGATGCAAGATTCACAATGATTGACAAGAAAATTCAAATCCAAAAATAAGAAAGAAAACTCTAAGTAGAGCAACTTCAGCAAAAAATTAAAGAAATATGCAAATATACTTCATAAACTCCAAAACAAACACAAACATTTCAAATAGAGTGTCCTAGTCCAGACTTTTTCACAGATGTATTTTCCAATATCTTATAGGACCACATAATCACAGGGATTTTGAAGCTATAATCACAGGGATTCTGAAACCGTTCCAGAGCCTGAAAAAAGGAAAATTTTCAAGATCCCTTCGATGAAATTAGCACAATCCTCTTTCCAAAGCCTAATAAACATTTAATTAAAGCATAGAAAGCTACAAATCAATCCCAATATAATTAGAAATTAAACATCTTAACTATAGCTTTTCAAACAGAATGTAAACAGTGAATCAATAAATACAGAGTGAGCTAGCGAAATTCGTTTTAAGAGTGCATGTATAATTTAAAGAAGGCATCTGTTAATATAATTCATTATATAAATGAACCGAAGAAGAAACAGCTTTGATGCTGAAAATGCCATTGCTAAAATAAAAACACATCCTTGATAATTAAGTAAGATTAATAAGATATCTCTAGAATGGGCTTAAAAGAAAATATTTATCCAAAAATCAGTATTTTACTTCTTGGATACATACTGGAAGACTGTTTTTTTTCTGAAGTTTGCAGGAAGAGAAAAAAAGCTCATAGTTGTTTTTATAATTCAAAGTACAATCAATGTAACTAGGTAAAGAAAACCTAAAAAGAGAAGGGAAAAATATTTTTAATTATATGTATTAGAATTGTATCTATGTGAAATTGCTAAGATGATTTAATAAAGAAATACTGAAAATAATAACAATTTAATAAAGTAGTAGTTTAATACAATGCTTAAATTGTAAGCTAAAAGGACAATTCTCATATTTTAAAAATGTTACAGGGTAAAATGAAAAAGACATTTATAATATCAATGAAATATTAAATATTTAAGCACAAACTTCATATAAATGGCCCAAATAGTTTATGAGGAAAAAAATTCTAAACAGTACTAAAAGACATAAAGCAGAATTGAACAAAGGGAACATATAAGCAAAAAAAAAAAACTCAATTCTACTTTTATTGTTCTATCAATTTAGTAAGATTGTTATCACATAAAAATTTTTCTCAAGAGGGAAAATTCTCATGGAAAGTTAATACAATTGAAGTATCATAAAATAACGAAGAGAGAAAATATGGGGACATTATACAAGTACAGTGTTGTAATATAGATTTCTGTAATCAAAGCAGGGTGACATCAGTGACTGAATAGACATGTAGTGACTAAATAGAAGGAATGATGCAAAAGAATATAAAGTACACAGAGAGGTGACCATGCATTGTCAAGTTTTATATATGGTGTGGTTTGGATCTGGAACATAGCACTAAACCTTTTATATTGACATGTTGGTCCACAATACAGCAATGTCCAGAGGTGGGGATTTTTGAAAGTGATTGGAGCATGCGATCTCTGACCTCATTAGTGGATTAATCTACTGATGTATTAATAATTCCATGGCATTATTTGGTCGTGGTGGCAGCTAAAAGTAGATCACAGGGAGCCATTCTCTGGAATGGTAGAAGGATATATCAATTTGCGGGCATTTTCTCCTCACTCTTTGCTTCCCAGCTGCCATTAAGTGAAAGGTATTTGGGGTTTTATGTTTGTTTATTTTTGCCATGACCATATGCCAGGATGTTCTACCTTAACATCAGGTCCAAAGCAAAGGAGCCTGCTGACTAACACACCCATTTCCTCACTGCACCGGTTAGGAAGTAGAAGTTTTCATGCTCTCCCCCAACACTCCCCACATTGTCAGAATCTAGGTACATATATTTTTCTACTCCAGAATTGAAGATGTGGCTCAGTGATGGATTACTTACTTTGCATGCGTGAAGCCTTTGGTTCAATCTCCAGAAACACACCATAAGTTTTCTCATAATTTTTCTACTCTAATATCACTGTATCTTTTTTAAAGGGTTTTTAGAATCACAGACATTATATTGCCTTATAAAATGAACCCAAGTAGAAACAAAGGTATGGGATAACGGGAGTTGATAATTCTGTGCCACTCTTGTTTTTTTTAATGAGAAAAGAATATTTCAAAGAAACAACTAAATTATTCTTATATGTGGTATTGGACAGATGTGAGTTACATGTCTCTTCCAAATAAAACACTGAAACAAAAATCAGATCACTTTCCTTTTTTTTTTGGTCAATCTTGATTCATTCTCTAAGACTGGTTGCATGACCACCAGTATGACAGTCTATAAATGAAGAAAGTCGGCATCTAACTGGTTACGTAAGCCATCAGCAATGTTCAAGATTATCACTATAACAATAATGACTTTAACGACTCAAATATTTCAGGGCAAAACATATCAGTACTATATATGTGATCATCGATCTTTACCTCTACTCCAAATTTTACACATATTTGGCTCATTTCATTCTCCATGAACTGAGAATTTATTGTTTTAGAAACTTTCCTTAATAAAATATTTGAAATGCACTACAATGTAATGTTTAAAAATTGGATATTTTTGTCAGTTTCTTCCTCTGATGCGCCCATTCTCCACAACTGTTCCTGGGCTATAGTGAATGTTGAAAAACATTTGCTACTTGTGCATAATGATGACATGGATATTTCCCTATGCATGGTATGTTTGACACATGAAAAACAGGGCTTTAGTGTTTGCAAAAACGTAACAATAATACATGCTCCATGCATTTTTATAGCCCAGATTTTAAAGTATTTGAATACTTTTGGCACCCCAACTTGTTATGCTTTAATCTCACAAGAACTGCTCCAGAGAAAGATGAGACGTTCCTGGTAGACATTTAGCATTCAGTTTGTCCTGTAGACTGAGATGTAGGAATATCAGTAAAGGTGCTGAAGATGATCACATCTTTAACACACATTTTATTCCTTTTTCTCCTTTTCCCCATATAGTCTCAATCAGACATACTTTTCATATATTATTTATATCAGCAGTAAATATTTTTAAGCATATGCGACAATTTGATATATCCTTTGGGATAGTTGTTAGAGTAACAATAGAGTTTTACACTTTGAAAAGTAGTAAAAGACACCAGACATCAATCTGGAAAAGAAAAGGGGCTCTAATATCAAAATCATTTACTAAGTGCTAGTTCTGCTGATTCATTGGGGAAACGAGAGACATTTCTCCTGGATTTACTGATTTACAATGGAAATGTAAAAATCACATCAAGGTTCGTTTGGCATGTTGGGAATGGGAAAGCCAAAACAAAAATTGTAACTGTTGTGGTACTGATGATTTTCTTGTTGCTGTTGGAGCCATAAGTTTTTCTATCACTGCTATTTATAGATTATTAAGAAATTCCTTAAGACTGTTTTTTAGATAAAAATAGTTAATAATCATCAATGTGTTGACATCTCTTGGGAAACATGATGTAATAAAGATGGCAGAGAGTGAGTACCACCAGAAACTAGAAGAAGAAATTCAGAATCTTGCTTTTCTATTATAACACTGGCAAAGTAGATGAGCATGACTCTGAGTTTCTTTCTTCCCTTGGAAGGTTTGCAACTGGAAAAACAAAAATAAGAACTAGGTAAGTGTTGATGTGCCAAGCATCATGAAGTTGTAATTGGACTGAATCCAGTTAGAAGAGGAGTCCTTGTGCAGTTACTTACAGAACAATATGAAGGAGAATGTGATCATCAAGTGAATAAAGGCTTGAGGGCCACCGAACAAAGTAGACCTATGAGCCAAGAAACCTAGTGATTGATAGCACCCTAAAGAACCAGATAATGCTTACATCAAAAAAAAATGGGTAAATTAGAAAATATTTCATTGTTCTAACACATAAGAGTGCAAGAATCTGAGAAAACTCTTTCAACTATTCTTATCCCACTCACTAATCTTAACACTATAAAAAAGGAATTTTAGAGTTAAGAACTATAACTGAGGTTAGATTTATTACCTGCTATATGTGCTGCTCCATAGTGTAGCCAGAGCCTTGTGCAGTACTTACAGCTACATTTAAATTACTTAAAACTAAAAAATTAATTATTCAGCTATATTAGCCATATATTAAAGGTTAATAGCCACTCATGTCTCATGGCTATTCTTTTGGAAAATGCAAAAACAGAACTCTTTATTCACCAGGGAAAGTTCTATGAGACAACACTGCCTAACAATGAGTTTATTGTATAATACACACAGAGATGCATTTTAATCTCTAAATCAAATATTTTTTAAAACTTGCTCATAAAGATATTAGAATGAGGATACTCTTCTATAATAAACACCAGATTTCATTTTCTAATAAACAGGATTCACTTCACTTTTTAATATTTATTGCATAATCCATTCAAAATAGTCTCCTCTCCAAATATACATTAATTTCCTCCCCCGTAATAAAACCTGATGGGTACACAAAAGATGTCATTGTCTTAAAAATCTGACACATACTTTCAATTCCCTGATCAAAAATCATTATTCTTACTATTTGTCTACCTTTCTCACTTTATCTATGAATTCAATGTATTCAAAACACACATCTAGAAGTTACTGTCTTCTGCCTCCATTTCCTCATTTGATTTTCCTCCTTTGCCTGCTTATGTACTGATCATTGATTCCACGTTAACTGCTGTTTTCTTTCACTCCATTGCCCCAACATATCTCTTTTTTTAAGAGAAAGTATCAGTGAGAGAGAGAGAGAATTAAATTTTATTTAGTTTTTCATGTGGATTTCATTGTTCTAATACTTCGTTGTGTACGTGGTGCTGGGTTTGGGATCTGTGTCCTCACCTATGCCAGGCAAGGGCTGTAATGGCTGAGCCACTGATACAGCCCCCCAACTTATCTTTTTAAACCTAACTATTTTGTGATCCTGCATAACAAACATATATCAATTATATCAATAAATATTTCTTAATTATAATATAACACTATGCAAGGCATTGAAATGTAATATTCTCTTCCAATCAATGCTTAGGAAAGCTATGAAACATCCTCAACTGAATTATTCCTAAGCTGGCACATGTACTAAACTTTAACGATACATACTATAAGAACCCATCATTTTGTGGGTTTTGTATATCATTCCATATGATATATGAATTCTTGAATCGTTATTATTTTCAAAAGCTTAATTTAAAACTTCATAATACTGTTAGAAAATTTTTTCTTTGAGCCTTTGTGACTCTTCACATAGCATCTTGCATCCATTCACTTTCTTTAGTCAATAAATGTGTTCCACCAGTGACAATGTCAGGTTCAATTTATCATGAATTTATTGCAATTTTACTCAAGAATCAAAAGTTGCTTGATATTTAATCATTATTTGTGACAATACTGAGATATGGAAAAAGCCTATACAGTATTTTCTTGGACCAGAAATACTCCTCTTTGTAAAGGCAAATGGCAGAACTGGCAGCTGAGTGACAGGCATGGCATCTCTGATTTCATCATGTCTCTCCTCCTACCTATTTCTCTATACCCAACACCATTAGTGCACTGCTGTTCTGGTACTTTAATCAAGAGTAAATTGAAATGTGCCCACAATTCTTTGCATATAGATAAAGCACCAGGTCAGACATCACTGACCGATGCTCACTGAAGTCTCCCATACTCTCTGAAGAAATAAGGCAATAATGGAGACAGGACGGAGGCTACAGAGACTTTCTTTACAAACTCCCCTGGAAAGATGATCTCATCTCTGCCAGTCCTCCACTTCCAATAATGGAGTAAAAGAAGAGGTAGGAGAAAGTTACTTTTTATTGCTGTTAGTACAGTAAGTCCTAACCAAAATCATGAGTGAGCCTCTGCTTGTGGAATCCCAATTGTCAGAATGTGGCAGACAGAATTCTAATGTGGCCGGATGATACTACCACACCCACTTATGTATTGTTTTATAGTAAAAGGCATTCACAGGTATAATTAAGTTTATTTAGATGGCCTTAAGATGCAGTGGTTAAATCTTAAGCAGGTGGACTTTGCCTAGCCACATGAGCATTTTAGAAATGGGAGGAAGTCCAAGAGATTTGAAGCATGAGAAATTTTGAGACAAGGGAGTTTGCTCTGACTGAGAAGACCATGGAACCAGGACCTAAGCTCAGTTTACAGCATCTGAAAAATATTCTAACAAGAGATTAGATATCTACCTTATAACTTCATTACTGAATTTTGGCAATAATCTGAATAAGCTTCAAGGAAAATTATTCCACAGAGCTGAGAACTTCTGATAAGAACCAAGCCTGGACAAGTCCTTGGTATTAGCTTAACCCTTAAGGATAGTACCAGACAAATTTACCCATATTTCTCACCTACAAAGCTGTGAGCTAATAAGTAGATATTGTTTTAAATCATTAAACTAGTGGTTATATTTTTTGTAACAAGTATAAGTAATACAAAGTTGTATGCACACCAAGTACTAAAAAGAAGAGCAATTATTTATATTGTATTTACTAAATTCCAAATGCTCTTCCAAACATTTCACCAGCGTTAGTCAATGGCCATAAAACACTAAAGATACTATTATTTTTCCAAATATCAATGAAGAAATTCAGGCATATGATGATTAAGTCAGTCACCAAAGTCACAAAGGTAGTAATTGGTGGAATTGTCTTTGAAACCCTGGTGATCTGATTGTAGATGCCATGCTTTAAAGTACATATTATATGAACATAATTTAACAACAGTGTTGTACTCATACCCATTACAAGTATCTAAGATAATCTGCATCCAATCCTTTTATTTTAAATTGTAGCTCATAGCTGATTGGTTGCTATCCTGACTGAATGCATTCATTCAGTAAATATTTGCTCGGTGATCCCAATGCTAATATGTGGAAACCATAACAGCCTTCAAAGCATCAAATATAAAATGTTAAACAAAACAAACACAGATAGTGTGCTGGTTAAATTGAAAATCTAATAAAGGAAGAAGTAATGCATAAAAACATTAATTCCGGGAACTACTTTTTTTTTATTTTTTTTGTGACATGATTGCCAGCTCTGTTTCCCTAAATCAACTTCCTTGTACCTTACCCACTCAAATAACAGCCCTTCATTGCTGTTTTGTGGAATGTTTTTTCCTTCACCTTTTAATTTTGTTGATGGATGTTGTTTTATTTTGTCTTTGTATCATTTTCTCGCTATTGCCTTCTCAGTATGTAGAAGAGGAGTTAGAATATTATATTGTTATTTTGCATATTAAACAACACTGTAAAGATGGATAAATAAACAAATTACACTTACCTCATTGGTTAGAGAACACACAAGTTTGTCAGCACTTTCTTAACTGAGAAGCATATGTTTTAAGATTAGAAATAATAGTCTCCAAATCAATGTGATTTTGAGATTATCTCTTCTGGATAGGATGTAGAATACTGCAAAATACTAGTATTTCTACTGTATGATCAAAGAAACATCAGATAAACTGAAATATTAATGATTCAGAAAAACAATAAATTATACAACTCCAAAGAAAGAAGAACCTCTCCTAGGAAAATCAAGATAAGAGGCCAATTTAAACTGTAAAGGGTTAGCTGGATCTATACACAGAATTTTAGAAGGGTAAGTCGGTGCTGGTCAGGATGAGATGAGGAGACAGCAGATGGACCTCTGATGGCCACCATGGACAGACGTGGCAGGTGCAACCCAGAGGTGTTTGATGTACTGAAATCTTCCCACCACTTCTTAATTCTCAATTCTTGCCAATGGGACTTTTTTTATTTTTTTTATTTGTTCAACATAGTCTTACATATTAGAGGGAATTGTTGTTAGATATTTATTCATCCATATATGGATATTGATAAGGTAAGTTAAGGCCGATCCTAGTCTAGGATCTCCCCACTTCATCCATGCCCCACTCTTATGTCTCCTCTGTAATACCCCCATGTTATAGATACAAACAAGCATACACATGGATATTAATTTTTGAATTTTCTGAGCATCTTTGCCTTTCTGTGAATAGTTGGGTTGAGAGCTTCCAGTTGCATTGCGAATCCCCCAATGCCTCCCTCCCGTCTTTGCCACTCTCCTTTCTCCCCTCTCCCCTCTCCTTCATAGTTATAGTTCCCCTGACTTTTGTGAAAGTTCAACTAGGTTGAGTTTATTATTTAAACTTTGATATTTGACAAAGGGGCCAAAAATATAGTGTGGAGGAAGATC
>PVKS010036358.1:0-19418 GCA_004027875.1 Aplodontia rufa | reverse complement strand
GTTGTTTATTTTCTTCATCTTTGCCATTCTGACTGGTGTAAGGTGATATCTTAATGTGGTTTTCATTTGCATTTCTCTGATTACTAATGATTTAGAGCACTTTCTCATGTATTCATTGGCTTGATCAATGTCCTCTGGTGAGAAGTCTCTGTTTAGCTCTTTGGCCCATTTATCAATTGGGCTGTTGGTGATTTTGTAGATCCAATTTATTTTAACATGCATATCAATCTGTCTCTGCTCCATGAATCACAAATGCTCGTAACATACTCTCAAGGGAATCATATATTTTGCTATGTCATTAGCATGGTTTCCACTCTGTGTTGTCAATTTTTCACCAAACATATCTGTACCAGTTGTCTTCCCCACAGAGGAAGAGCTTGAAGAATTTTTTTAATTACTTCATTTTCTATTAATTTTCATTAATTATACATATGAATGAGATTCAGTGTGGTATTTCAAAAAATATGTTCAGTGTGCATTGATGAAATCAACCCTCCATTTAGCCATACCTTCCCCACTAAATCTTTCCCAAACTCTAGTAATCACTGCTCAACATTATGGTCAGGTAGTTTTAGCTTCCACATGTGAGAGACCATATGGCAATTGACATTATGCAACTGATTACTTCATTTAATGTATTTGTTAGATTTTTTTGTACTTTTTGGGGGGCAAGTGTGTTTTCAGATTATGTGCCCATTTTTATTAGTTCTTTTTAGATGTACATAACAGAATATGCAAAGACATAATTATAAAAACTTGAATATAACTTGTTTTAAATTGGTCCCCAGTACTACCCCTTTCTCTCTCCCATCCCCCACATTCTCTTCCGTCTACTCTACTGATCTTTCTGTTATTTAATAACCAATTTTTTTGAAATTAGTTTCTGGTTGATGTACATCTTGATGAGATTCACTATGGTATGTTCATATATGAACCTAGGAACGTTAATTCTGTTTTATTCCATTAGCTTTTCCTAGTCCATCCCTTCTACCTCCACTTCCTTCCTCTTTGTCTATTCTTCTGATCTTGTCCATATTTGGGGGTTGATTTCTACATATCAGAAAGTACATTGGACCTTTCGATTTTTGAAACTGTCATTTCACTCATCATGATATCTTCGAGTTCCATCCATTTGCTGACAAATGCCATAAAATCATTCTTCCTTATGGCTGAGTAATACTCCATTGTGTATATAAGTCACATTTTCTTTCTTTCTTTTTCTTATTAAGAAATTTAGTTATTGTACAATAAAAAATGCTTCCAATGAAACAATATGATATGTATATATTCTTAAAATTAGCTTCACAGTTTCTTTATACATTCTTTTGTTGAAGGGCACACTGATTGGTTCCATAGCTTAACTATTGTGAATTTTGCTGCTATAAACATTGATGTGGCTGCATAACTGAGGTATGTTGATTTTAGATCCTTTGGATTTACAGATATTATTGTACACATAGTAAAATCTACAGATTTCACCCAAAGAATGTTATAAAGGGAAAGTAAATGTAGTGTAGTATCAGGAAATTAGATCAACATAAAATAGAAGTAGGTTTTCTAAATCCCAATAACAAATTTGCTGAGTGTGAGATAGTTGGGTCAAATTTGCATCTTGAAATCAGGAATTATGATGTCTTTGTATAGGATTGCTTTGGTCAGTGTCTTTTTTGCTTCTATATAAATTTTAGATTTTTTTACGTCAATTGTAGGATGACTTTGGGTATTCAGGACACGTTAACTATATCAATTATTCGAATTCATGATTAAGAGAAGTCTTTGTATATTTTAGTGTCTTTTTCATTTCCTTTGAACTCTTTCATAATTTTCCTTATAGAGGTCTTTCTATTCCTTAGTTGAGTTTACATTGTGTGTGTGTGTGTGTAGGTGTGTGTGTGTACTGTGAATGGGATTGTTTTCATGATTTTTTTCTCAGCAAATTTGTTATTGGGATTTAGAAAATCCACTTCTATTTTATGTTGATCTTATTTCCTGATACTTCACTATATTTACTTTCCATTTATAATAGTCTTTGGGTGAAATCTGTAGATTTTTCTATGTGTACAATAATATCTGTAAGCTGGGATAATTTGACTTCTTCATTTCCTATATGCCTTTGATTTCTTTCTCTTGCCTAATTGCTCTGGCTAAAATATCTAATACTATATTGAATAAGAGTGGTAAGAGTGAATACCTTTGATTTGTTCTTCATTCTCAATTAAATGCTTTTAGCTTTTACCCCTTTAATCTGATGCTGGTTGTGAGTTTTTCATATATAGCCTTTGATATGTTGAGGTACGACTCCTGTAAATCTAATTTGCGAGGAATTTTTAATCATGAAAGGATGTTGAATATTTTTAAATGCTTTTCCTTTATCTATTGTTAATGTCACTTGATTTTATTACACATTCTGTATGTTTATTCATTTGTTAATGTTGAACAATATGTGTGTCTGTGTAAGACAAACTTGATCATGGCATATAATTGTTTGGATGTGCTGTTGAACTCAACTTGCTAATATTTCATTGAGAATTCTGCATCTATGTTTATCAGAAATATAAGATCACAATTTTTTATATCCTTGTGAGATTTTAGTAATATGGTAATGCTGGATGCACAGAATTAATTTGTAAGGGTTTTTCCTCCCTTTAAGTTTCATGAAATTATTTGGGAAATTTTGGTGCCACATTTTAAAGAGTTTGGTAAAATTCAGCAGCAAATTCATACAGTGTTGGGGGTTTCATTGCTAGGAGATTTTTTAAAATTTCTGATTCAATATTACATATTATTGGTCTATTCAGGTTTATGTTTCTATTGTGCATTTAAGTGATACATAATATTGAGATTCATTTTGACATAATCATACAAATATTAAATATAATTTATTCCACTTCAGCCCCTAGAAATTCTCCTTTCCCTCTCGTCTTCTATCCCCCTGTTTCCCTTCCTTTATTCTACTGGTTTTCCTTCTATGTATTTATAGTTCTTTTTAATTAGGGATACACACACTCTCACACACACATACACAAAATTCACTATGGTGTATTTGTATATGTACATATCATAATTTGGTTAATTTCATTCCATTGTTTCTCTGTTTTTCCATCCCTCCTCCCTCCCTTATAAATCCCTTTTGTCTGGTCCATTGACCTCCCTTACATTTCCATGGAATTTCCCCTACCCTCCTTATCCCCTTATTCTGCTCTAGTTTTTGCATATGAGAGAAAATATTCATCTCTTAAGTTTCTGAGTCTGACTTATTTCACTTAGCATGATGTTCTCTAGTTCCATCCATTTAGACATAAATGCCATAATTTCATTCTTCTTTATGGTTGAGTAAAACTCTATTGTGTGCTGGAGCTTTACACACATACACACATATGCATACACAAAATATGTATTTATACATATTCATTTTGTCTGTGCTGATTCCATAATGTGGCTGTTGTGTTTTGAAGTGAAATAAACATTAAAGTGGCTGAAGCACTATTGTATGCTAATTTCAGAAGTGAGATATCTGGGTCTTTTGGTGGCTCCTTCACTAGGTTTTGCGGAGTTTCTATACTGCTTTCCAGAGTGGGTGCACTAATTGGCAGTCTCACCAACAATGGATGAATATTCCTTTCTCCCCTCATTTTTTACCATCATTTATCATTTGTATTCTTAATAATTGCTATTCTGACAGCAGTGAGATGAAACATCAATGTTGTATTGATTTGCATTTTCCTGATAGCTAGGGATGTTGAACATTTTTCACACATGCTTTCCATGTGAATTTCTTCCTTTGAAAAATGTCTTCAAAATTATTTTCTCTATTTATAGATTGGATTATTTGACTTTTGGGAGCTAAATATTTTGAGTTTTTTAAATATATTCTGGATATTAATTCTCTGTTAGAGGAATAGTTGGCAAATATTTCCTACCATTCTGTAGGCATTAATATTCAGGTTTATTAAATATCCTCTTTGTTCAATTTTAGTAAGTCATATGAGTACAGATATTTGTATTTTCCTATAGATTTTCCAATTTATTAGTACATAGTTTTTCAAACAAATCCCAATTGATGCATTGTATTTCTGTGGTAGCAGTAATATTGTCTCCTTTTTCATATTTAATTTTATGTACTAGGGTCTTTTCTTCCTGTCTCTCTTTTTCGAACTAAAGGATTGTCAGTTGTGTTCATGCTTTCAAAAAATCAACTCATGTGTCATTGACTTTTGTATTGTTCTCCAGACTCTGCTCCTGCTCTGATTTTTATTGTTTATTTGTCTCTAGTAATTTTGCTTTTGGTATGTTCTTGCTGTTCTAAGAGACTCATTTGCATATTTTGCCATTCATATCAAATCTTTCTTTTTTTTTAAATGTAGGCCCTCATTGCTATAATTTTCCCTCTTACTTAATGCTTTTGCTTCTTTTGTTGTGTTTTTATATTTTATTTACTTTTTTTCAAGAAAAGCTATCTTTTCCTGAATTCATTGATTTTTCACTGTTCCTTCAAGTTTGTTCTCCAGTTTTTATGTATTTTTTATAATATCCAAATTTTCTCTTGATATTTAATTCTAGTTTTATGCTATTGTGATCAGAAAAGATTAAAGGTGTTTTTTAAATTTTTTGAATTTGTTAAGACTTGTTTTGTTGCCTAATATTGATCTATTCTAGAAAATTAATGAAAAAGAATAAAGTCATTATAGGTATGATGTTTTCTTTGTGCATGTGAGTTTGATGTGATAATATCATATTTATTCTTTCCTCTTATCTTTAATGCTTATAGTATATAGTAAAATATTACCATGTCAAGTGGAATTTTATTATTAATATATCCTACCATTCTTGCCAACACCTTTCATCCAAAAATATTTATTAAATATTTGTATTTCAAATTATTATATGCAATAAAAAGATAAACTTTTGTCCATATTCTTATTACCTTAAGTGTAAATCCTGAGATTTTTTATTCCACAATTATTTGAAAGACTTTTTGATGTGCATTGTTAAATTCCTTCTAAAAATAATTGTATTATAGTGGCAACTTATGGTGGAAATAATTATATGTTGTTTTCTACTTTATTTGGAACACCAGATTGGATATGTTAATAATAGTTCTTAAAAAGAATTTGCTATTGAAAACTGTGAAAAGCAAATTCACGTGAAATTAAAGTTTCTTCTAGTTCTTCCCATTTCTTTCTCCAAACAAATATGAAATTTCATGTTTTTAAACTAACCCAATATCAATGTATTGGCTGGCAGAGATTATGTTCTCAATATATTTGAATAAAATAATATTTTTCTATGATTTGGGCCCTCTCAAATTTGAACTAAAAAGCAGTGTCCATTTCCTTTTAAGACTGCAATACTATTTTTTACTGGAAAAAATGTGTTCTTTTCTGAATTTTTTAATCTCTAAAAAATTCTTGCGCAGCTACAGAATTGTATGTGGGAAACATACCAATGAGATAGACTTCTTCCATATGGTACAGAAGCAGGTCTTGATGTTCTTTTTGACCTGCCGGATGCTTGCTGCTGCTTCAGGATCAGCTCACAGACTTTTTGAAGTAGCACTGTGGTATATGCCCCTAGCATGAGATGTTTTGAAAAAATTAGTGATTAACCATTGCAATTGCAGTCTATTACCAACTTTCTACAGTTTCTGGTTTGTAGAGATGAAGTTATCATGGTATATAATCTGTTCATTGACACAGGTCACTGACTCACAAATCATAAAGCAGGTCACTCTTTCCCATGTTTCATATTGTGAAGGTTGTCTTATGTCACCTTCTGCTGGGCCTTCAATCTTGTTCATCAGTATTCTCAATTCACATATGGACACACACACTGCAGAGACTCATTTTTACTCCTGATATGTGGCCAACATCTCTGTGAGGTATACTTGACCACTCTGTGACCAAAAAATCATTTTTTTCAGTGTTCACATAACTGGCTGAGGTGCTCAGACAACTCTGTCCTTTCTTACCTTAATGGTAAATATTTTTTTCCTCAGGCATCACATTTCCCCTTTTACTGCATTCACATTTATCACAATGACTCTAATGCAGTCAATAAATTCTGCTTTTAATAAAGTTCAACCCCAGACAGATGAAATTGTGAAATTTTACCCTTTAATCAAATTTGGAATATCGAAGTCCTGATATAGCCAAATTCTTTGGTTGAGTATTAGATAGAGTTGTACAGACTTTTTCCCTTTCATCCACATGACCTGATATGCATACTCTTGTGAAAATGGGATAATTCTTGCCTTATAATGAAGGTAATCACATGGTTACTCATTGCTCAAAAGGAAAATTCTCCATAATTAAATGATATTTCTATTTAGAGACCAAAATAAAACAAACACAATGACTTTTAAAGGATAAAATATATTATAAAAATTAAAAAAATTCTCCATTACATACCTATTTATTTCAGCCAAAGTATGAACAGAAAGGAAATTTTAAAGATACAATAAGATGAAAAATAATAAAAGTATTCTATTGTTATTTGAGATGTGAGTGTGTACACATGTCTGAATAGAGGGGAAAAGTAAGGATTGACTCAGAAAGCAACTTAGAAAAATACAATAACAATTTGGAAACCGTTTTTTGTTGTAGGTAACCAATTATGTGATGGAATATTTTGAGGGTCTGTGCCCATATTTCCCTTATTCCCATTTTTTGTCCTTCAAGACAAAAACTCCTATATACAGGGAGTTCATTTGTTAATGTCAATGGAAAGTTTATTAATGTAGAAGCTATATAGCCTACAACAACACATATGTCATCTCATGTGACAAGCCACCATTTGTTATACAATGGACCATGCTCAGACATATGCCGATACATACAGTAGAGTACGTATATATCAAAAATGAATTTGTTAAGACTTTTATTTTTCTGAGAAAACTATATTAACTTACTTAGGTAAACATCTAAAGCAGGCATGTTTATAGATTTATTTGCACCTTGCAGTAAACATTGAGATAATAGCAAGGTTAACACAAGAAACAGGTTTACCTCATATTAATTTCTACGTTATATATAAATTAAAAAATTGAAGAATAAGCATAATTACAACTTATGCAGCTGAGTGACCTGGTAAACAAGATCAGAAAAATACTGTATTTCCATACTGTTGAAAGAAAATATTTGTTGAAACTAGTTCATGGCTAGCATAAAAGTTCAAGGACATACTTTTGGTATATTATTTTTTTCTGACGGGTATCTAAACTTAGTCAAAATATATTATTTTGGGACTTGAGGAACTTTTGCTATGTGTGTGTTAATTTTCGTCAGAAAACAAAAATTATACTTATCTTTCTGTGTATGACTTATTTCATGTCACATGATACCTTCCAGTTCTTCCCTCCAATTTCCTAAAAAATGACAAGATTTCATTCTTCTTTGTGGATGAATACTGCTACATGTCATATTTCTTTAACCACATATGCAATTAGCCTAGTTGCCCATCAATAGATGAATGCATTTCCTCACTCTTGATCCTCTTTTCCAACTTTACTCATAAATTATATAGCACTTAATAAGCTTAGAACTCTTATTTTTTATGTTTTACTTTTTTATTAAGGAATTTAGTTGTTGTACAATCAAAAATGTATCCAAAGAAACAATATGATATGTATATATTTTAAAATCAGAATTACCCCCTAGATCCCTTCCTATACTCCCTCTCCTGCCCCTCCCCAACCAGACCCTTCCCCCTCCTTCCTGATACATATCTATGAATGCCCTAGATTATGTGTTACTATGCCTTTGCTGGGTCTAATACATGAGATTGACTACCTTTCCCACAGGCCTAGGTATAGCTCTAGCCTTCACAGATAACTGAAGACATTTGATCCTTGAATCTCTGGGTTAGGCTAACTTCACTCAACATGATTTCTTCCATCACCATCCATTTACCATCAAACGCTGCAATTTCATTGTTCCTAATTGTTGAGTAGAACTCCATGGTGTATATATACCACAGTTTTTGGATTCATTCATTCAGAGAGGGGCAGCTGGGTTGGTTCCATAATTTAGCTATTGTAAATTCAGCTGTATGAACATAGATTTTTCTGTGTCACTGTAATGTGGTGATTCTAAATCCCCTGGAAAAATACCCATGAAAGGGATAGCTGGATCATATAGTGAGTTCATTCATAATTTATGAGGATTCTCCACACTGCTTTCCAGAGGGGCTATACCAGTCTGCAGTTCCAGCAGGGTGTTTAGTGTTCCTATCTCTCCGCAACCACTCCAGCTTCAATTATTGTTCATATTCTTCATTGTTGACAATCTGACAGGAATGAGGTGAAATCTTAATGTGGTTTTGAGTTCTATTTCTCTGATCACTAGTGATTTAGAGCATTTTCTCATGTATTCATTGACTTGCTTAATGTCCTCTGTTGAGAAGTTTTTATTTAACTCTTTGGCCCATTTATTGTTTGGGTTGTTTATGTTTTTGAGGTTGAGATTTTTGAGGACTGTAAATTCTGGATTATTAGTTCCTTGTCAGAAGAATCATAGGCAATGATTCTCTCCCATTCTGTAGGAAGTCTCTTGACAATTTTTATCAATTCCTTAGTTGTGAAAAAGTTTTTTAGCTTTATGACATCCCTCTCACTGATTTTTAATTTTAATTATTTTACAATAGGAGACATCTTTGTCTACTCCCATTGCTGGAGTATTGGTTCTAACTTTTCTTCTACGAGTTGCAAGGTAGCTGGTTTAATTCCTACCTCCTTCATCCATTTTGATTTGATTTTTGTGCAAGGTGAGAGATAAGGGTCTAATTTCAACTTTCTGCAAGTAGCTGGCCATTTGATCTAGCACCATTTGTTGAATAGGCTGTCTCTCCTCCATGTAACATTTTGTCCCCCTTTGTCAAAAATCAGATGTTTAAAGATTTGTGGATTTGTTTCAGGGTCTTCTATTCTATTCCACTGGTCTTCATTACTATTTTGATACCAGTACCATGCTGCTTTTATTACTACAGCTCTATAGTATAGTTTCAGATCTGGTATAGCATTCCACCTGTTTCTTCTGTCTTGCTTAGTAATGTTTTGGCTATTCTGGGTATATTATTGTTCCAACTGAATTTAATAATTGATTTTTCTATATCTGTAAAGAATGACATTGGATCTTGATGGGGATTGCATTGAATCTATAAAGAGCTTTGGCAGAATGTCCATTTTGATTAAATTAAGTCTGTGTAACCAAGAGTACGGAATGCTCTTCCATCTTCTCAGGTTATCCTGCATTTCATTCTTCAATGACCGGTAATTTTCGTTGTAGAGGTATTTGACTTCCCTTGTTATATTAATTCCCATGTATTTTATTCTTTTTGAGGATATTGTCAATGGGATCAATTTCTTGATTTTTTCTTCTGCCCTATTTTTGTGGTTGTATAAAAATGCTATTGATTTATGGGTATTGATCTACCACTCTGCTAAGACTGTTTATAAGTTCAAGTAGTTTTCTGGTGGAGTTTTTTGGATCTTCCAAATAAAGGATCATATTGTCAGCAAAAATGGAGAGTTTGACTTCCTCTCTTCCAGTTATTATCCCTTTGATTTCTTTCTCTTGCTTAATTGCTCTGGCTAGGGTCTCAAAAACTATACCGAATAAAAGCAGTGAGAGCAGACAGCCTTGTCTTTTTCCCGAGTTTAGTGCAAATGCTTTCAATTTTTCCTTCATTTAGTATTAAACTAGCTGAGGGTTTTGGCACATAAAGCCTTTACATAGTTTAGATAAGTTCCTTTGATCCCTGTTTTATCTAGAGTCTTGAGCTTAAAAAGGTGCCAAATTTTATCAAAGGCCTTTTCTGCATCAATTGAGATGCTCATATGGTTTTTGTCCTCAATTCTGTTTAAGTGATGGATTATATTAATTAATTTGGATATGTTGAAGCATCCCTGCATACCTGGAATGAAGCCTATTTGATCATAATGAATTATCTTCTTGATATGATTTTGAGTACAGTTTGCTAGAACTTTATTAAGGATTTTTGCATCTAGGTTCATCAGTGATATTCGTCTATAATTTTCTTTTTCTAATGCGTCCTTGTTGGGTTTTGGTATCATAGTTATGGTTGCTTCAGGAAACGTGTTTGGGAGAGTTCTCTCCTTTTAAATTTCTTAGATTAGCTTTATGAGGAGAGGTGTTAGCTCCTCCTCAAAAGTGTGGTAAAACTCAGTGGGGAGATCATCAGATCTTGAGTTTTTCTTCTTTGGTAGACTTTTAATTGCTGTATGGATTCCAGTGCCTGGTATTGGACGGTTTAGGGCCACTTTATTTTATTTTTTAATACATTTTCTCAATGTCTAGATACACATTCTTTGAATTCAAATTGAGTTTCTTTTAGTTTCTGATCTATCCAATCAACTATAATAGAGCCTGGAGTATAACCAAGTTTATTATGCACATACCAAATTAATCAATATAAATTTCTCATTAGAGCCCTGCCATGATTGAAATCCATTCATGGATTCCTATTACACAAAACAGTGCCTACTCCATTTTATGGTTTAAGTTCCTTTATACAGAATCCTAGAACTCTTTAATCAACTGAATTGTCTACTCTTATTTTCAGAGTCCTTTGTTTCATGCTTATATTATTACATTGCCAAATTATTAAAGCACTCAGTTTGTATTTTTCTCTTCTACCTGAGCCCTTATTCACAACAATGCTTAAACCTAGAGTGTTACAACATAGGTGGCCCTTACTCTTATTAATCTCAAAACACATGTTTGCATTAATTTCCTGCTTCATCTGTGAATATTATTTGGACATACCAAATACATACAATTCTGTCATCCATTGAAAAATCCTTATACCCAATCAGTCCCCTAATGCATTATAATATATACCTGAATAAATATTCTGGTAATCATAAAATGTATTGATATTTATGTGCAATGTCCAATGTAAAACATAATATACCAAAACTATTAAATATCTGATGGTTAAATGCAAATGCACTGAAAATTTCATAGTTAAACCTACATGTCTACACTTATAGAAAACTGTCCGTGTATAAGACAGGAATATATTCCTGTCAGTTCTCTGAGTATTGGGAGTATATTTGACTGATGATTCCAGCTGCTATTCTCTGTAATTTATCACTGTATTCACACAGAGGCCACATTTCCCACAAGACTTCGGTGAAAGTCTGAGCATTGCAAGGATATAAAGTTCAATTCTGTTTCTGGGAAATATGGACTCAACTAAGAGGTAACTTTGCCACTTCCTAGACCTGCTTTGCATTCTAAGATGGTTTTACTCAACTGTTGTTCTTTCCTCATTCTTTTATCTGGAATCAGGCTTTCATCATAGATTGACCATTCTTCTATCCTTTCCCAGTTTCTTTCTCCATGTTTCTTGATATATATTGACTTTAATAAATGAAACACATGATTAATTCTGTATATGTATTTGCTCTTTAAAGAATTATGGTCAACACAGTTTTCACCCGAATTAAGAATCCATGTGATATGAAGGGAAAAATGGGACTGGTATATGCAACATGAAATAGATGCTGGGTATGGTTTTGATGGGTGAGGTGTGAACTTCCCTGGCACAAAATAGTATCTAAATATTCCACTCAAAGTAACCTTGAAAAAGTTCCAATGAAAGATAGTTCTATAGCACATGGTTTAATTCAGACACTCACAAAATACAAGGAACAGTGATGGAGGATAACATGTACAAAGACATCAGAACTATCAGGTCACTGAGAAGTTGCATTGATGCCATTGGAGGGCTATTAAGAGATGTAAACTAAACACTTACTATGATAGGCAGAGGGTGTCTCTTCAATCTTGAAGAACATCTTTATATCTTTAAGTTGTAGCACAAAATAAAGGTCAACAGAAGGCTGCAAACTCATTTGTAAAACAACTGCCTAGCTTATGGCAGGTATGATGGATGAAGGTCATGACCTTTGTGAAACAAAATAAAACAAAACAAAACTGGGATCCTGAAACACAGCAGAAATATGTGTATGTAGACATACCAGGACATAATAATTCTGCAGGCCCTACTTAACTTTCTGGGTTGTGGAACTTGTCTCCCCTTCCTTACTAAGAGCTAGTTGTACTAGAAGACATTGCAGAGGCCCTGCCCCCCCCAAAAAAAGAGGATTTTCTTGGGGAGCTATCCCACTATCCCCACATCCTTTCCTGACTTTCAGGGTGACAAATCCCAGAAAAGGTTGATGGGAATGTACTGAGCCTAAAACAGGGAAAAAAACATTATATGACAAGGGTTATGAAAGTTCAAATATACCAAAGAACAGACGGTACACATGAACTGGTAGCAGGGGACTGTACCTTGAGGGGTTTTAAACAAAAGAGCAAAAATATAAAAGTAAAAAACCAATAATTAATTGAATTGGGTACACTTTACCAGGATATAGGATTTAATGACCTATGAGAGACCCCAATAGATTAGAAAAACTTGCTACTGTAACGTTCCTTAAAGCCAGGGAAAACAACAGCCAGAAATAGGGGAGAATGTCAGAGTTGCCCTAGGAGATGGAAGCCGGAGTAATAAAGAGGTTGAAGAAAACAATTGGGCACTGTAGAGTGGGCATATTTTATGGTAAGAAGCCCCCTCGGAGTGGTATGCTTCATGGAAGAGATCAGTGTGTCACCTTTCACTAGATCATGAGCTAAGGAGCATCATTATCACCATGCTCACCTCTGTAGCTGAGAGGTAATAGAGGAGAGGCAGCCATAGAGCTGGCTGATGGTGCCCCAAAATGACAGAAGTCAGGAGTCAGCACATAATAGCTGGGAGGCTGCAATTGTTGTTACGACCGCTGGGTCAAAGGGGCTTAACCAGCAAATATTTGTTTAGATGGTTAATAGATTACAGCCTCCTAGGGGCAAAACAGAAAGGCAGCCTAAAAGGATGCTATTTAGTTTGCCACCAAGTGGCATGCTGGTCACCTTGAGCAGTAGTGCATGCAACATTTAGAGCTTACCATTAATCTGTGTCACAACAAGTTGAAATTTTCCCAGGCACAGTAACTAGACTCTCTTTGATACTGGAGAGTTCCCACTGTGAGCTCTTATTTGTCTTGGATGTCTTGGGTCCTTAGTTTGTGTGTTAATAATGTCATCTTACTGTACTGAGTTAGGAAAATGAATTTAAAATTCTTGAGTTTATACTGATATTTTTAATTAATATTCATATTATAAGATCCTTACAACAATTTCTTAAATTTTAAACATGAGTTCTTTATTCTCTTAAACTGACACTTAACATCAGCATAGTTACTTGTTTATCTCTATTAACAAACACATATTTTATGTATATATGTAATGTCAAAGCAATGATGGCAATGTTACTTTGAACAACAGGACAGAATAAATTTTAAGATTTATGTGTATGTGTATTTTACTATAAAATATATTCAGTTAAGAATAAACTATAGGAATACAGTCTTCTAAAGACAGGAGTAATAAGTCCTTATTCAGTTTGATTATGCAAGCAACTTGATATATAGTTAAATTTACTCTTTTTTACTTTCTTTCAATATTTATGTATTATCTTTTCTCTTGCTGATTTAATCCTGAATGGATTCATAAATTACATTATTACCACCATGTGCTATTACCTGAAATTTCTCAAATATGTTGATTTTAATAATTATGTTATTGACTTATAAACATACATTTTATATACATACACTGGTCATAAATGTTCCTGCATATTTTTCACAGGTTTATAAATGAATAATTGGAAAAATTCTACAATATTATGAGAACACACACCCGTGTAATCAACACTCAGACTATTACAACTAGCCCATTCCTTCTCTTTCCAAACACTTCTCTCTGTCCTAAGCAAAGTTTAACACTATCTTTACCCTTTCAAATACTATATAGCAATACTTATTTTGTGTATTTTGATATTTTATAAGAATCTTGAACACGATGAGATTCATCATATTGATGTAAGCCATTTGTTTAAATTTGCTTTGCTGGGTAGTACTATATTTTGTAATTACATCATTAGTCTTGGATTCACTCTATTGTGGAAGGAAATTAAGTTTTTAGAGAGGAATATTTTTGAGCTATTTATGCTTGAGATATCCATATATATTTTCAACTTTTGTAGATAAATGTAATTGTATTATCAATTACTTTATACCAATTTACACTTCCTCAAAAACTTTTGAGAAGCCTGGAGCTGTGGCTCAGCAATTGGAGTGCTTGTCTGGTATGCACAAGGATCTGGGTTCAAACCCCAGTACCACATACACAGTCAAGTATTGAAGAAATAAAGGCCAGATGAAAAATAAATAAACTTGTTTTATTTTTTTCTCTCTCTCTCACTCTCCCCGTTTTTTTCTATTTAAAAAAATTCTTATGAGAAATATTTCCTTCACAATATTCTATATTGACTTTTTCAATTTTAGTCTTTCCGCTTGATTTCTATTGTTTACACAAATGAAGCTTTAAATTGACATTGATAATGAATACAATGGAGATATATCAGTACTTTGTACATCTTCTCTTTTAAAATGCCTATTTATACCTTTTACTATTGCATTTTGTGCCCTTATATAATTAAGATAAAGGTGCCTACAAAATCTTGCAATTATGAGCTTTTATGGCCCATTTGTGCTCTTTTATTTTAATTTTTATTTGATAAACATGGTCTTACAATTAGGAGGGGTTCACGTCAAACAATCAAGAACAAAGTGTAATGACAGAACAAGCCAACACTGGTGCCAGACCATGTGCTCTTGATGCCATCTCTGATCTATGCTATGTGTAGGACAAAAGAGTACAGAAGTCCAGAAAGATGTTCACGGAACTGGCCATTTGATTTTTCAGTAAGAACATTGGGAATAGTTCTGACTTGACAATAAACAGTGCTAAGTAATTGGTATTAGCCTAAGACAAAGAAGAAAGTTATGAAAGAAAAAAGGAAGGAGGCAAGCAGGTAGTCAGATGATCTATTTATCCATCCATAGCAAAATCGTATGAATGACTGTATTAAAATTAAGAGTGCTTCTCATAATTAAAGAGTAAGGACTCATGAATTCACAATTCTAAAATTCCTGTAAATACTTTTTACTTTTATCCTTAATATATGTCCCCCTTTTCTAAAATATTCTGTTCTGTTGTTTAATAGTTTTTCAATTGTTCATAGAGCCTTTTTCCTTTCTTTCAATAGATATAACAGATATTGTATCATGTTTTTACAATACTCTATATTTTTATATTGGGGAAAATATTTAGTTTATTTCTTTAAACTATCTTAATGTATGGGCTGGAGAGGTGGCTCAGCCATTGCGACAATTGCCTGGCATGCACAAGGACATGGGTTCAAACCCCAGTACCACATACACAATGAACTGTTGGAGCAATGAAAGTTATATGAGATAATGAAAAGAATTGATTTTTTCTTTCTCTCTCTCTCACTATCCCTCTCTCTCTTAAAAAAATAGTGGCCAGATATGTGTATTATAACCTAAATGAAATAATTTATTCTTCTATTCAACAGATAAATTACAAAGAAGTACATATTTATAGTAGTATATATTATTAAAATTTTACTTTTTTAAAAACAGTATATTGTCACTTTCTTAAATAAGACTAAAGCTAGAGAAACAACTAACCAAAAAAATGCAAACACAGTAATTAACAATTTAAATAGAGTCTATCTATTGGCTAAAATTACTTCAGTTACCTTTGATATTTCTTTTTAATTGAAAAATAGGACATCAAAATAACCATCAATGAAGCAGATGTTTCATATATTCTATTTTACTCATGGGTAAAAAAAATTTGAGCAGAATATGCAATGAAAAATGAAAAAGGTTATGGAGCAGAGTGAAAATGTGATGCTGTGCTACTGGGGCTTTGTCTGACTCTTGAAATTTGTTACTTTCTTCTATCCACCTGCATCATTCAGCAGAAGAGCAAGCTGTTTTCTGAGTCTGTGTAATGGTATACTAAAATAACTCTTTTCTAGGAATTCAAAATGCCCCTGACAGCAAGAGGTAACCAAATACATTCAGTCAGCTTAGATTCAATTTTAGATCTTCATGGAACTCTGTAATATATATTATTTTTAAAATAATCCTTTTTATAGTGCTGATATTGAGCTAGCAAGAGATAGCTTACCTATACTGGATTTGAAAATATTAAAATAATTTCTTCCCTTTGGGAAATAGTAACCTCTTCGTATTCCCAAGTCCACATAACTCCACATAGCCTATCTCTGAGAGTCAGAATTTTGAACCTTTTCCCAGTTTCTTTAGTAGCATTCCAGAGTTCAACAATCACCTGGTTAATTTTGGGCATTGGAAGGTCCTCCTCACCTGTACTCCAGAGTCATGATGGATGTTTATTCTCTGTAATGCTGATTGTTCATATGAATTATAGACTTTTTTATGTGTAGCTATGTGATAGTTTAAAATATTTCTACTTTGGGGCTATATAATATGACTTATTTTTTAATTCATTTATTTTTAAAAAATACTCTTGGTGACTTTTTTCATCTTAAAGTATTATAAGGGGGCATAAGATTATAACTTTTGACTTTCATCCACTGTGAGTTTCTTGTGTATATGTGTTTGTAGTGGGATTGAACCCAGAAGCCACATCCCCAGCCCTTTTTACTTTTTATTTTGAGATAGGTTCTTGCTAAGTTGCTTAGGGCCTAAGTTACAGAGGATTACCTCCCCGAACTTCAAATCCGGTAACCTCAGAGCAGCTGAGGTTACAGATGTACCCAGCTGTACCTCTGATGAATGCTGATAAGACATTTGCAATCCTAGCACCATTCCAATGTCTATAATCACCATCTAGCAATCTCTAGACTCTTATAACTTCTTTATAGCAAAAGAAGTAACCTTGGAAGGACGTTGGTTGGCAACTAGAATTAGAAACAATTCTACTATAATTGAGAGCTGAGGTAGCTGACTGGTAAACATAACTACACACAATATCATGCACAGCAACAACTTGGCTTTCCTCATTGTATAGTGATGTTTCTCCATTCCACTTATCAGCCTAGAGCACACGCAGAAATCAGGTGAACCACGAACCTAAAAAGTCTCCATCCTGATCTATATGTACCTGTTGTAGGTCTGTTTTGTTAGCTGGTCCTGTGAAAACTGCTTTCCAATTTATTTGACCACATTTTATGTTCAATGTTACTCTATCCTTGAAAACTTTGTATTTAGGGAAATGTCATGGATTAGAGAATGAAAATTATTGATGGTGTTTATAAACAGTTTCTGGCTGCTCAGTTATATACTTTAAATATCCAAATAGAGAAATAAGAGTAAGGATAACTTTGATATTATTTGTAAAATTTAGTCCTTTACCTATTTGAAAAATGCCAGTTATTGGAGAAGAAAAGAATATAGATTTATTTGATTAAACGTGCTGTGAGTGAATGAATTAATGAAACACTGGATATCTGTTCCCATGCTGAGATGATAAAAGCAGCACTGAGAACACTATTTAATATGATCTTATTATAGATTTCAAATTTTTACTTTCAATAATATTCTAATCTCTATTTTCTAAATGAATGTCAAAATGAAAATCGATTGTGTACATATGTGCCAGACTTACCTTTTTATAAAGCCGAAGCTTAAATAAAAGAATAAAAATCTTCCAGATTGATTGAGGATAAACACCCAATCATTGTGATTCAAATTATTCAGAATATTCAATATTTTGAAGATGGCCTGTATAAATTATATTATTGGTTTAAGTGCCTGTAATTCTCATTAAAGTAAGCACTGAAAGAACAGTTATCAATAAGAAAGGGAAATGTTTGTGGAAAATGTGGAAATCTAAGGAGAAGATATGATGCAAATACTGAAAATGTGATTCAAATAAAATGTTATCCCATCGGGGATAGATGGGTGGCTCAGCAGTTAAGACGCTTGCCTGGCATGCATGAGTGCACAAGTTCATACCCCAGCACCTCATATAGAATGTAGTCTCTGAGCAACAAAGGCCACATGAAAAACTAAATGAAAATTGTTTCTCTATTTCTCTCTCACTGTCACTCTCTCTTTGAATATATATATATTCCCATCACCATAGTCTTTTGCTTTTACACTGAGGTTCTCATCAGAAAATTGCATTACTCTGCAGCTACTGATTATATATATATATATGTACATATATATATATATAAAATTCAGAAATTTATTTATTGAACAATCACACAATCTTCTAATGAAGCAATATGATATGTATATAGATTCTGAAGATTAGATTTACCCCCAAGAGTGCCCTGCCAATTACCCACCCTTATCCCTCCCTTCCCCTTCCCAAAACATTTCTAAAAATATATTAGGTTGTAGAACATTACACCTTATCCGGATTTAAAACATGATACTAGACTTCTTTCTCAACAGTCGGGGTCTAGTTCCAGCCTCCACAGATGAGTGAAAGTCATTGGAATCTTCGTTCTCTGGGTTATGCTGATTTCACTCAGCATGATTTCTTCCATAGAAGAGCAATTCAGTGGTTTGGTAGAGGAAAGTTTGGATTGCCTCCAATAACGTGATTAAATAAAGTATGCTTGAAGCCAAGTATCAACATGGTAAACCATGAGGAACTTTTGACTTAATGTGATACCTGTATTAAAATTTGATATTATATATGCAGGTGGGAACCAAACCAAGATATTCTTTGCTCCCAAAGAATATCATTAGTTAATCATTCATTTTAAAATTCCAGTGTGGAAATCTGGCTGATCCATTGGGGAAAAACCAATTGGAATTAAAGCAATGCTCTTTTATAGCTATTTTTTTCTCACCTGTCTTTTGTGTCACCTAATAACCTTTGTGTTAAGAGCACTTTCAGTACAAAGGAGCTTAATCACATGAATGTGTATTTCAGGTGCACCTGTTCTAGATACAAGTAGTATAATGTTTATAGACATTTGTGCAAAAAGGTCCTAGTTTCAACAATCACTTGAGACTATGGTGAAGTTCTTGAAGTCCTACCATATGGACAATCCATATCAGCCGTATGAGATATAAGGAGAGATTTATTAGGGATAGGAGGTTGTGTTTTACTAGAACAGCTACTGATCAATTGCTTGGTGATAGTGATCAGACAAAGTTTTCAGCCAGGTGATTGAGAGTCATAAAGTTTAGAACGTGTAGTGATATTTTAGCCTACAAATGATAAAAAGAGACTGAATGATTTTGATAAGAGGAGATAAATAATAAAAGGGAAAGTGACAGATGTAAAAGGGAAAGCAGCATATGATTATAATCCCAGTGATTCAGGAAGTTGAGACAGGAGGATCACAAGTTCAAAGCTAGCCTCAGCAACTTAGTGATACCCTAAGCAACTTACTGAGATCCTGTCTCAGTCTCAAAATAAAAATAAGAGGGCTGTGTCTCATTGGTTAAGCACCCCTGGGTTCAATCTCAG
>PVKS010036357.1:0-19421 GCA_004027875.1 Aplodontia rufa | reverse complement strand
CAAACACAGAATCTGGAAGGTGTTCACAGTGCCTGTTGCAGCAGCGTTTTCATTGCTGTGCTGAAAGAGCCCACAAGAACACTTTCAGGAGGAAAAGTTTATTTGGGAGCTCATGGTTTCAGGGGTCTTAGTCCCCAGAAGGCCAGCTCCATTCCTCAGGACTCGAGGTGAGGCCTAACGTCGTGGTGGTAGAGTGTGGCTCCAGGAAGCAGAGAAACTCCACCCCAGAGGCCACCACCTCCCCCTGCCACACCCTACCAGCCTACAGTTACCAGTTCATCCCTGTCAGGGGATCAACTCACTGATTGAATTAAGGCTCTCATAACCCAGTCATTTCACCTCAGCCTTCCTGGATTGTCTCATATGAGCTTTTGGGGGACACCTTTCATCCAAACCATGATGACATTTTTCCCCTGGCCCCCAAAGCTCTTGACAGTCTCACAATAAAAATTACATTAGTCAATTTTCAGGAGTCCCCATAGTCTCAACAGTTCCAAGATTGCCCAAAAGTCCAAGTCCAAAGTCTCCTGTGAGACTCAAAGCAAACTCTAAACATGACCCCTGTAAAATACATCAAGTTACAAATAAAGGCACATAGTAAATATTTCCGTTCAGATAAATGGAGGCATACAAAGAAGGGATGGGTTAAAATAAATCTGAAATCCAGCTGAGAAAACGAGTCCTGTAATTCCGCATTTGGCACCTGGAGCACGTGGCATGTGGCATGTTTCAGTAACACGCTTGTGTACCTCCACCCCTTTGGCTTTGTTGGCTGCAGCCCACTTGACCTCTCTGGGCTCAGTGGCTGCAGCTTTGCTTGGCAGACATTCCAAGGTACTCGCACTTCTTAATCTCAGGGTCTCCACTGCAGCTTCAGTTTCCTCCTTGCATTTCCACACATTGCCCTCTCAGGGGCTTCCTGCAGGAACTCCAGCCCTGGGACCCTTTGCCTAGTCTCTGAGGCCTTCCTTTGAAATCTTGGTGGAAGCCTCCATAACCGCCTAATTCCAGCATCCTTCAATCCTGCAGAACGTGCACCACATGGTTGCCACCAAGGCCTGCACCATCTTGAGCAGCAGCCAAGCCTCCAACCTTTGAGTGTCTGAGTGGCTGGGCATGGTGAAACACTTCCTAGGCCTCCCTGTGCAGGCAGGGTGCCCCACTGGGCTCTTCTCAAAGAAATTTTAATCCTTTGAGCCTGAGCTGGTTGTAGTCATGCCAGTTCCTCAGATGCCTTCAAACCATCTTTCTTATTGTCTCTGGGCAAAGTCTTTAATATTTCCTTAATGGCAGTAATATCTTTAACTCCTGCAGCTTCCTTAGTTCAGTTTTACTCCCAATCTTCAAGTCCAAGTTTTTCAAAATTTTCTGCTCCTGATTACCACAATATATTCCACTAAAAGCCACCAAACAATATCCATGTCACCACCTGAATGCTGTGTTGTCTAGAAATTTCTTCTACCAGATTAAAAAGTCCATCATCCTTAAAATGAGACTCACAGAATGCCTCCGGACATGGGCAAAATGCAGACAGCTACTTAGCCAGAATGTAACATGCGTGGCCTCTCTTCCGATTCCCAGCCCTGTTTTTAGCACAGCCCTGTAGGCACTCTGGTCTTCTGCGCTCCCACCAGAATCACCCATTAAGCTCTGCTTACAAAAATCTAAAGCTTCTCAAAATTGTATCTTACACATCTCAAAATGACTCCTACAAATTCCAAAATGCTCCAGAAGCTTCTAAATCACATGGTCAGGTTAGTCACAGCAACAACCCCATTCCTGGCACCAATTTCTGCTTTAATGAGCTTTTTCACTTTTGTGCCTAAAACAATTTTAGGAGGGAAAATTTATTTAGGGGTTAATGATTTCAGAGTTCTTAGTCCATGGGTTGGCTCCATTCCTCACGGCTCAAGGTGAAGCTGAACATCATGGCAGTATAGTGTGGCAGCAGGAAGTGGGTCAAGGCATGGCTCCAGGAAGCAGAGAGAGTTACTCCACAACAGATAATAGAATATATACCTCAAAAGCACACCCCTAATGACCCACCTCCCCCACCCACACCCTTCCAGCCTATAGTTACCAGTGAATCCCTGTCAGGACATTAACTCACTGACTGGGTTAAGGCTCTCATAACCCAATCATTTCCCCTCAGCCTTCCTGGATTGTCTCACACAAGCTTTTGGGGGACACCTTTCATCCAAACCATAACAGTGTCCATCCCATTGTAAATCATTGCAATCCCTCATAGTTGGGGATCTGATGACTTAAGCACATGAAGAAAGTTTGCTTGGAACCCAATAGTTCCAGAATGGAAAATTTTAAGCCCACTTGTAGAGTATTTGAAACTAGTAATGATTTGAAGCCAGCTAAGCCTGCCAAAAAGCTGTCACAGCTTAGCTAGAGATGAAGTTTACTCACCTTGCCAACCTGGTGCAGGATGAAGGGTGTCCACTGTGGTTCTGGGGTCTCATGGTGAAGAATGGAAATGGCTGACAGAAGTCTACCCAAAGTGACCCAGGTGTTGCAATTATTTAACAGGGATTTAAATTAACTAGAAATGTGTGCAGCAACGTATTGGAAAACTAAATATGTATGAAGAAATAGTGAATTTCAGTACCGATATGAAAACTATGAAAAAATGGAATAGACTTGTTAAAAGTAAAAAAAAATATCAGAAGTAAATACTTAATGGGGCTCAGTAATAGAATGACTGGCAAAGGAATAATCAGTGACCTTGAAGATAGGTTCATAGAAAGTGTTAAAACTGAAATACATAGAAAAATAAAATTAAACCAAAACTCACGTCTGAGAACATCATAATATCCGGTGGTCCAACATATGTATAATTGGGGCCAAGCAAGAGGAGACTGAGGAAGAATAAATATTTAATGAGGTATCTACTGAGAATATTCTAAAATTAATGAAAGACATTAACCTGCAAATTCAAACCACTCAAAAAACATGAATCAAGAAAGATGAATCACCTAGACGCATCGTAACTAACGGCTGAAAACCAAAACAGAAAAGCCGTTGTTAAAATGAGCCGAAGGAAGTGAATCTCCTGTACAAGATTCACTTCATGTACAGGAGAAGAACGATAAGTATGACCGTTGACCTCTCCCCAGACCTGACAGTGGCCAGAAAGCAATGGAAAACTGAAGTCCTGAAAGACAGGGGAGCCACATGTACGCATGCACACTCAACTATGAGCCTGGAACCCCATATCCTGAAAAAACAGCCCTCAAAAATTAAGGGCCAGTCCTCAAGGAGTACCTGCAGTAGTATTTAACTCCTGAAACGACAAAGTTATAAAACGGAAGATAGATTACTAGTCACCGGAGGTCAGGAATGGGTGTAGGAGAAAGAGTTAGGTGCTGCTGGCAGAGGGATCATGAGAGAGCCTCATAGTGACAGAAGCGCTCAGTGTCCCAGCTGCATACAGGTCCTGTCGTGGCTGTGACGTATCCCAGCTGCTTCCAGGTCATGTCATGGCTGTGATGTGTCCTGACTGTATCCAGGTCACATCATGACTGTGACGTGTCTCAACTGTATCCAGGTTGTGTCGTGGCTGAGACGTGTCCCGGCTGTACCCAGCTCACGTTGTGGCTATGATGTATTGCTACAATTTTTCAAGATGTTATTGCAGGAAACTGAGTAAAAGATATCTAGGTCTCTGTGTGACTGATAATTGTGTGTGAATCTACTATTGCCTCAAATTAAAAAAAAGGTAAATTTATACAATGAAGGCAAAACAAACACATTTTGAAAAGATAAGAGCTAAGAGAATTTCTCTCCACCATTTCTCTGCAAGAAATGCTAATTAGAATTTCCTTAGGCTGAAGAAAAATTATATCTGATCCAACCCCGAATCTATGGGAAGCAATAAAGAGAAGAAAAAGGGTACATATTTATATAAATATAAAAACCCTTATGAATACATGAGAGTGACAGAGCAAAGGGAGAGATTATTCTCTAAATTGCACAGATCATCTAGGACTGGTAAATTCCACAATTTAAGAAAAGTGGAGAAAGAGATAGAAGGAGGTTGTACCATCGGGAGCCATCGGTAGAATACCTGCCGTGGACTGAGCCACTCAAGGAGCGACTGGGAGAGTGTACGTCCCTGAGAGCAAGAAGTCTGAGTGAGTGTCACTAGTGTATTGTCACTAACGTGTCAGAAGGCATTGACTAACAGGAAGTTCACAGACCACACCACTTTCCTTGGTGGTGGTTCAGTGAATTCTTCCCAGCCACATAGTGGTCATAAGCCAGGAAAAAACAAGTGCTTTTAGTCCAGTCTTAATTTCTGATGTCTGAACACTCAAGTCACAGTCTTCACACAGTGATATATAAAGAGGTCACAGAAAGACTGAGGGTTAAAGCAGCCTCAGGGTTAGAGGAGGCAGACCACTGGCAGAGGGATGAAGGCAGAGTCAGAGGGTCAGTGCAGGTGGTCCAACGGGTATTTTAAGGAACCTGTTCCACAGAGATGTCAAAGCAGAGGGTCTGGAAGGATCAGAGTGTCAGCTGGAGGTGTCAGCTTGGGGTAGGGTGGGCGTGGACATTGCAGGCAGGGGGACCACACTGCGGGAGCCTGTTGGGGATGGGAAATTGCAGGGTCACTGCTCTGGTGATTTTCCTGGCAAGACACATGACAAGTGACCCAGTGACAGGGTCAGGGTGCTCCTTCTTTTCTGGTGGGGCTGATAAGTCCCTTGTCTGCCTGGTGTTCCAATTCAGGATGTCCCTGAGTCCAGGTGCTCCTTGATTTAGTCTGATAAGTTGTTCTGTACACGTTACGTGCCAGTTTTGGTGCCAGGCAGATGGTGGTGGTTTACTTGTCCAGACAAGGCGTGGCCCCATCCCTCCTTGGCTCATGGCAAAGTAACTCAGGGTTAGACACAGCCTGAAACTGCTGCTCCATATATCAAGGAATAATTTGGAGGACACAGCCTGTTCTCCACAGTGACATTCAGCTCTTGTGTAATCCCCAGCTGAGGGTCATTAAAAAAGGGTCCTGCCAAGCACAGACTGGGAGGCTGAGGCAGAGGATCACAAGTTCAAGGGCAGCCTTATTTAGCAAGGCCCTAAGCGACTTGGCGAAACCCTGTCACAAACAAATAAAAAGGGCTGGGGATGCAGCTCGGTGATGAAAGCACTCAGGTTAAATCACCAGCTCCCGAAAGCAGAAGAAAACAAAAGCACGGTCAGCGATGCTGCCCACGGAATGCAAGCTGAGATACTCCCAGACCTCAAGGCAAGAACTTCTGGAAGAAAGCCAAGGACTGATCTTGGGGCAAGCAAAGATCCAAGAGACCAAAGGTGCGCTTTCAGAGAAAAGAAATTATAGCTTCAGGCTTCATCAAGATTAGGGAATTCGTCAGCACAAGATTTTATCATTAAAAGAAATAGGCAAGTCCCAGACTGTGAGCACATCTTCACTGGACGGTGGGTCCATTCCATGTGAAGAACTGGAACTCAGTGACGAGGGACAACACAGTGTTATAAATGAAATCAAACCCGTGGTCGGGTGTGCTGAGCAAGGCAGAAATTTTACTTTGGCCGGAGAGCGAAAGAAAAATGCGCGCCTCACAAAGAAGTGAGGGGTTTTTAACTCCACCTGCGCAATACTGCCCTTCGCCCTAATTGGAGGAGCTCAGGTGCCCGGTCTGTGCAATTGTCTGTGATTAGGTGGAGGCAGGCGCAAGAGGAAGTAGGCGGCCACTGGGGGAGAGTGGGGGTGGGGGTCGCTGCACACATGGGGAGGATCGCAGTGATTCAGGGTTCACCGGAAGAGGATGGCTGGGTACCGGAAGGGATCTTTGGAAAGAGGAGGGCGTACACAGGTGAGGGAGTTACTGTCTTCAAAAGGGGAGGGGGATCTGAAGTGGAAGTAGTGGGTTGTATGTCGCAGTCTTTCAAGTCTGACAGAAAGACATGCATCTTACACCAACTCTAGGAGACGCGGGCTGACAGACCCTTTGCAAAGCAGTAAGTGCATGGACCTGGACAGTGCCCTGAGAGGCCCTGGGACAGGCTGCCCCTGCTGCACCAGAGCCCCTGCAAGCACGGGGTCCATCTTGGCAAACACTGAGACACCAGGATCAGTAAGAACACCTGGGCACTGCTGGTGCCAGGGTCACGTGCTCCAGCCACATTGGCATAGCACCCACAAGTTCCTTCAAATGCTGAGTGCACTTCCATCCTGCAGCCCCTGTAATCCCACTTCCAGGAATCTGTCCAGAACAGATGCACCCATGACAAGTCCTTTATCAGACCTGGGCTGCTGCTGAACAGAGTGGTCCGTGCACCTGTGTAGTGCTCAGCAGTGACAGGGAGAACGCTGCAGCTACCCAGCACGCCTGTCTCAAGGACAAGGGCAAACAGAGAAGCAAGTGCTGTGGATCAGCAGATGTGAGCTTCCCAGGAGCAGAGGAGACTACCGTGGGAGAAGGCAGACCAGTGCCTGTCTGGCGGGGAGGCTGGGTCGGGGGCTGGCCGGTGTTTTGCGATGGTGCAAATGCTCCGGTGCTTCAGGGACTTGGGGACTTGATAGGTGGCGCACCTGAGACCCGAGTACTTAAATGTGAGGGTCACATTGAAATAAATGTATCCTGCATGAACTGGCATGATTTTGTCAACCCTGAGGGTGAAAGCGTGGACCTGAAACTGCAGAGGTGCTTGAGATTGTCAAAGAGGAAATTCCTAGGGGAAAAAGAGCCGGATTTCAGATAGCCTGCAATGCCTGGCTTGCCTGCCACCGTGGGCCTCCTCCTCCCCATCCTTACCCGAAGCTCTTGTGACTTCTGGGCAGCTCTCTGCGGGAACAGTCCTGTCCCCATGCTATGGAAGTTCTAGGGGAAAGGACACACGGACTCCCTGCAATGTGTGATCTCAGGTGTCTGCTTGCCTAGGCCAGGCATGTAGCCTTGAAGTGTTTTCTACAGGCGATTAACGTCCGTGACCAGTCCACTTTGAAGAAGCCTCTCTCGGTGACATGGGCGGGGCTCATCCAATCAATCTTAAGGCCTTACCAGCAAGCACTGAGGTTTCCAAAGAAGGAAGTCTCAACACAGCACTCAGGTACCCAGCCTGACTTTCCAGCCTTTTCCCAGTGCAATCAGACCCCAGAGGGCACCAACTGTGGCCTGAAGTGCTGGAGCCTGCAGCCTGCTCTACACCCCTGGCCCTTGCCAGCCTCCATGCCCATAAAAGCAACTCCTTGAAGTCTCTCCTCACAGTGACATGTGAACTGTCATGTTATTTTTTACTATCATCCATCTGTCAATCATTCATATATCATCATCTTCAATCATCTACCTATCCACCATCTATCTGTCATCTATCAATCATATATCTATCATCTGTCTAATATCTATCATCTATCAAGCATCTGTCCATCATCTGTCATCTCTTTATCATCTACCAGTTATCTATCCACTATCATCTACTATCCATCTATTGTACATATATATACTATCATCTATTGTCTGTCCGTCTATACTCTGTCATCTGTCTATCTGTCATCTACCATCTATCATCTATCATGTCATCTATCATCTATCCATCTATCATCCATCATCTATCATCTATCATCCATCTACCATCTATCATCTATCTATCATCTCATCTATCTACCATCTATTATCTATCATCTGTCAATCTACCATCTATCATCTATCATCTGTCTATCATCTACCATCTATCATCTATCTATTATCTATCTACTATCTATCTATCATCTATCTATCATCTATCTATCATCCATCGTCTATCTATCATCCATCTAGCTTTCCGTCTACCTACCTATTCCTGCATTGGCCAGGGCTCTGCAGGGCACAGGACCGGCAATTGCAGGCTGTGTCTCTGGAGAGTCCTGTCTAATATAAACCAATTGTGTTTCTCTCTGCGCCAGTGCAGCATCCAGATTCAGAGGAAGCAGGTGGCCCAGTGTGCAAGGTCATTTATCTGGAAGGAAGCATTCCTGAAGTGATTGATGATGGTGTCTGCCAGCTGGCATATTTGGGGACAGGGACATATTTGATTCATTTTTCTGAATCCAGGCTCCCCAAAATGGGTTGTCGTATGCTCATCACATAACTCTTCATGATATACTGCTCATTATTTCCCTGATGAAAAATAGTGGTAAGGGGCCACTAGTTAAGCTCTGCTTTCTCTGTCTTGGGGTTTTTGGGCTTTTTAATCTTATGTGCCTCCTTTTCCCCAGGACAATTACGATGTTGGCCACTGTGAGGTGAGCAATGATTGGGTGAAGGTCAGGTTCTCAGGGTCATTTTTGGGTTAATTCCTTGGTTGTGACGGGAGCCCAGAGGGATCTGGGGTATGAGAACTCTGTGCACCCCCAGGGTGGTCCCCCCGGGTCCAGGCCAGCCTCTGCAGGGTCCCTCCTGCTCTCCTTCCTGCCCTCCCCAATGCTCAGGACTTGCAAAGCTGTCTCCTGGGCTCAGAAGTGCCTTCCAGCAGCCACCCCAGTGACCTTGAAGCTTGGTGTCCCCTTCCCAGTGTATTGCGCTGGGCGTGGAAGCCCATGCTGGGTCCCAGCTGCAGCACAGTTCCAGCAGGGCAGACAGTGCCAGCAGGGCACACAGCTGAAGGGAGTAAATTGCAAACTGGGGCAGAAGGCAGGGCCCGATGCCCCCTGAGGGTGTTATCCAGCCCTGCCTCCCCTCCTGCCCCTCCTACTTCCTTCCTGGTCAGAGGCAGGGAAAGGCAGGGCCCTGCTTAGCTGCCACCCCCTTCTCAGAGCTGGCGCACACAAAGGCCTACCTTCTCTCTGCCTGCTGGGTGCTCTGCTTCATGCACTCTCTACAGCAGGCCCAGCCTGGATGTCACCTGTCCCTCCAACCTCTTGTCCTGCTGCCCCACCCCAGCTGGCTTTATGGCACTCCCTGCTGGCTGCGGTTCCTCTCCCCACAAGGTGCCACTCCATCCTCAGGATGCCCGTCCCCCATCCTGTGCCCTCTGTCCCTAGACAGTTCTATGCTTTCCCGATGCAGTCACCATTCTTCTCAGCTTTCCTCTGTCCCTTCCCTGGTCCCTCCACCTCCCCAGACACTGTGCCTGGCCCCTTGTTCTGCAAGAAGCCCGCATGCTTCTTTCTGTCTCTCCCAGGGGTTGTCCACTGCACTAGTGCTGGATTTTGCCCAAGAACCACATACAGTGATTGTTTTAGTCCTTTTTCTGTTGCTGTAACAAAATACCTGAGGCTTAGTTGCTTTATAAATAGAGGAGGTTTATTTAGCTCATAGTTATAGACACTGGAGTGCAAGACCACACAGCTTCCTCGGTTGACCTCTCAGAGGGTTTCATGGTGGGTGGCATTAGAATGACAGCAATGTGTGCAGAAGAGATCACATGTGAGACAAGAAGATTCAGGGGTCAGATGCCCACCTATAGTGATTAGCTCACTGAGGAACTAACCGGGGTCCCACGAGAGCAACCTAGTCCTTCCCGAGAGCAGCACTCCCACCCTCCACCAGGCACCACCTTTAAAGGTCACAGCCCCTCTCCACACTGCCTTGCTGGGGACAAAGTCTGTAACACATAACCTTTGGTGACAGCATCCAAGCCATAGCAATCTTTACTCCTTATCTCTAGTAAGAAACCCGAATTGCCTGAAAGCGGCACCCCCTGAGGAACCTTCTACTGGCAGGCCTGCTTTTCTCTCTGCTTGGAAGGAACAGGGTTGGAGGAGTGGCCTGGTGCGTAGCCCTAGGGCTGCACGAACTCACGAAGAAGAGATGAAGGCCCACTGGCGTCCAAGGGTAAATGATTCCTGCTTCCTGAGGTGGGAAGGTCGCCTGCAGAATCCATTTCCTACTCCCTGAGGAGGGAAGGTCGCCTGCGGAATCCGTTTCCTGCTCCCTGAGGTGAGAAGGTCACCTGCAGAATCCATTTCCTACTCCCTGAGGAGGGAAGGTCGCCTGCGGAATCCGTTTCCTGCTCCCTGAAGTGAGAAGGTCACCTGCAGAATCCGTTTCCTTCCTGCTCCCTGAAGTGAGAAGGTCACCTGCAGAATCCGTTTCCTGTTTCCTGAGGTGGGAAGGTCACCGGCAGAATCAATGAGTCAGAAAGAACCAAACAGTAGGGTTGATAACTTCTCTGTGCTGTAATCAAATCAGCCCTTTGCAAGTGATTTCAGAACATTTTCCAGGAATAACTGCTCATTGGGGTGGGCGTGAGCCTTTTTAAGGATTGTGTGGAATGATTCGGTTTCATGTGTTCCACAGTCCACTTTCCACACTTCAGTCCCAGTGTGGCAAAGCACTTACAGGGGACACCAGGGGACAGGTGGACATGGTGGCCGGAAGAGCACGTTTAGGGATCAGCACATCACAGATGTGGGCTGAAGGGGAAAGCCAGCCTTCTACCATGATCTGGGCAGGCAGCAGAGGGGCAGAGAGGCCCACCCACGCTCTTGTCTGCTGCACTGGCCTGTCCTTGTCACTTCAGACTGTGACACTTCAGACTGGGGCCAGGTCCTGGAGCATGAAACCCAGCATGATGCCCGCCGGGTGTTTGACCTTGCCTCTCCACCTCACCTACAGACCTGCCCGCTCAGGCTGCTGGAGAGTCAGAGACCTGTGCAGGAGCTCAGCACAGCAGGGCTTCCGTGCCTTGAGTGAGTCTCAGCCTGGAGATGGACCTGCCGGCTGGACACCAACCCTGCACTCCCCAGAGTGCAGAGCCTGGGCAGGCTGCCCAGCCCCACTCCAGCCCTGGATCGAACCCTTCCCTGCTCAGCTGCGCCTGCCATTCCTAAGCCTGTTTCTGTCCTCCGGGAAATGTGCTGAAGTGCAGAACAGGAGCTGCTCTGCGGTGGAGTCAGCCGGCTGGGCCCCAGGCACGCGCCTTCCACAGTTCCAGCCAAATGGTATTTTCCCTTATCTGGGCCCACAACAGAGGTCAAGGCTTCCCAAATGGAGAATGTCAGACTCTGAGCACCAGCAGTTTGCAAGACCGACTGGATCCTGCAGGCCTCTTCCACTTCTACGGCACAGGCACACCCGTGTGAGTGAGAGGAAGTGCATCAGCAAAGGTGCAAGGACTGTCGCCAGCCCCGAAGCTCACAGACACTCCTTGCTCATGGTTGGTGTTGGTGTTGGATTGACTCTGCGGACTGAGGAGTGTGGTTTAAAGAGGTCTCTGTGTTGGCAAGGGCAGTGGCCCACTGGCTGCTCTGGGGTCTGTTCTTGCGATGGTGCAGAATCCCCAGGTGGGATCGTGCAGTGAGGTGGGGCGTGGGCCCTGCACTGTGGGCCTAGTGACTGTGGGAGATCACGGGCTCGAGTAGCATCACGTGGCCTTGCATGGCCTCGATCTGTCCTGCAGCTTGGAATTTACCCACAACTAGTGTTTTGAAATAGTGATCCCTCTATTACAACGATGAAACAGAATATGAAGTTGGAATCTTGGTGCCTCCCAGGTCAGCACAGACACGACACACCAACGCTGTTCATTCATGAACTACAGTTCCTTGTCTAATTTCATTTCCTGCACAAGCAGAAAACAAAAATTTAAATCTGCAGATGGGAGACACGTGCACCAAGCACTGGCATCTGGAGGAGATGGATTTCTTTCTACACGTCCAGTAGATCCAAGAGCCGGATTTCCTAGGTGCCCCCAGGCGCAGAGGGGCCTGGGCAAAGCCAGCTGTTTTATCTGTTGTTCTCCTGCCCTCTTGTTCAGAAGGCTTAATTGGTGGTTTATCCCCCATTGTTCAGGGAAAACTGCAGCTGCTCAGATCAGTTTCAAGCTTGTGATGCATTTCAGAGTGTACGTATGGTCGACTGCAGGAGCCAGCGCCCACGCCAACCAGACTGCTGCTGTTCGTGAGTCTTCGGTGGGAAAAATATGGGCAGTGTAGCATGCTGGTCACAGCACAGTGGGAAGTGGAGAGAACACCCTAAAACGCTGTTTTGAATGCTCCCATAAGCCTCTTGTTTCTAGGGGCTCCATTTACCTAAACGAAGCTGAAGCAGTGGGTGTGATGGAAAATAATGGTGACCACATTCAACAGTGGTTAGCAAAACTCACCCCACTCCAATTTTCAGTAGTGGTTTTTTTTCTGTTGTTGATCTGAAGCCTGTGATCTGACCCTGGCTGCGCTCAGGGAAGCGGGGGTGGTGACAGGTGGGACTTGTGTGACAGTGCAGTCTCCTAACGACACTGGTCTGGTCTCCCTGCCCCATCTGACTCCCAGACACGCAGCCTGAAAAGCCACGTGACCCTCCTGTGGGCTGTCCTCATCAGGAGCCGGGAGCTCTGCCCGCCTCAGGGTCCTCAGCACCGAGGACATGCGCCGGGCCTCGCCGAGGATGCTGCAGGCCTCTCTCAGAGCTGCGTGGAGATGCTCTTCTTCCCTTCTGCTCTCCCACTTTCTCTTTCCCCAGGATCACCCCTTTTGATTCCCCTCCTCTTCTGCATCATCCTGCTGTTTCCCTGACCCCTGCCGTGATACGCCTGTGATTCTGCGGCCCTTGTCTTTCCACATCTCATGTGTTTGCCAGATAAATCAAACTGAATTTTAGGCTTCGAATTAACAGTTTCCTTAACTACAAAAGTAAATTCAGCTGCAGGGGCTGGGATAGTGTGAAGGCCGGCTGCACTGGGACGGGGGAGCAGGTGCCTTCGCAGGCCCGCTCCTGACTTGGGCTGCTCACTTCAGAGTGCTGTGTTCCAGGAAGCAGAACTCCAGCAGCCAACATTCAAGACCAAGGCAGGCTGCAGGGTCGTCCACGACCTCGCCCTTTTCCTAATCTTTGAGGATTATAAGCAGTGAGTCTTAGACAAATCGATTTACTCTTAGGCTCAGCATATGCCACCCACGAAAGGTTCCAGGAAATGGACACCAATGTCTTACTGCAATTCCCTTACGTCCATCTGTGGATTTCAGGAAACAGCATGCAGGATCAGAGTCAGCACACAGCCTGGGAAGAAATGTGGCTGTCCCCAGTTCCTGGGAGGGTGGGGGGGTCCCACTCCTACGGTGCTGGAGCTGCTCAGGTCCATCTCCAGGACACGCTTGCATGGACGTACCCTCCTGCACGCTCAGCTGCTCCGGAGGACCACAGTGCCTCGTGCAATGCAGACGCCATGGAAACCCTTGCCGAGCGCTGCCGCTGTAGGGAACGATGACAAGAAAGACCCTGTGCATGCCGCTTACCACACATGCTATTTTTTACCAAAGTTTTTTGAACCTTGATTGAATCCACAGATTTGCAAACCACATATATTAAAGACTTTCCCACCCCTACTTGTCTTTGTGAGACTTAAAACATGAATATTTAAAATTTGTGAGTAGATTTTAAGTATTGAAGACATGGAGTCTGCTTTCAGTTGGTCATCATTCTAAACGGTAATTTCTGAATCCCCCTCTCTGAGAGCACCATCGCATCCTGCCTGGGGCTCACGCTAGATGTGTGTGTGGATGTCTTCACGTGGACTGCATACCACCACCTGCCACGTGGCCTAGCACAAGCATGTGTGCATGCATCGCTGCCTCCGTCCTGCCTCGGTGGATTTCAGCATGGTTCTGGCGATGCTTTCAGTCTTGGAGGCGTCTGCCGTACTTCCTGTGATTGCAACATTAACTGCTTACCTTAGCTCATGTCTGTATTCCTGCTCGTTCATGCTTTCTGTTTACTTAGTTTTATAAAAGTTAGGTTTAACTTTTACTGGGAGTGGACGAATTTGCCCACCCTTCTCTAGGAAGTGTTCAGGTCCTGTTCATTCCGTGCTGCCATTGCCTTAGCTGTGAAGTGACACCCATACCACTGGACTGCCTGAGCCACCAGGTTGTTTAAGGAATCAGGGAGGAAACGGTGATGTGTTCTGACCGCAGGGACTGATGGGGTAATTATGCTCCTGCAGTGCTCTAAAGAGAGGTGACACGTGACAAGCGACAAGCACAGGCCCTGTGCTGCTCCACACACCCCCGCCCTCCCCATCTGTGGTCCATACCACCTGTCCCAGCATCCTCTCTTGTTGACTCTGATTGGTCCTGAAAAGCTTTTTGAACACAGTACCAAGGGATCGACCTTGGCAGATGATGTAAGTTAATTTTAGGAAGTAAGTTTTTCAAGTGACAGGAGATGACCAATAGGGTGGAGCTAGAATACTTGTTAGGTGATTGCTCAGGGGCTCCTCTTCCCTGGGCATCCGTGAGCACCCTACGAGGCCCCCAGCTCCACTATCCTCTCTTCACAATGAGTTCCCCATCTTCCCCATTCCACGCTCCTGAACATGGATCCCTGTCATTCTGACTGATTGACACAGTCCAGAGAGTGAGCGTGGCCTGGGTCAGGTGTGCACAGGTGATTTTGAGCAAAGCTTGCGCTCAGGTGCACCCACATTCTCCATGCTGGGTCTCAGGAGGCAATGGATAGTGAATCAAGTCTGCAAGATTGACTTGTGTGATTACATTTCTCTGATCTGTCATTTCCCTTTCTTAATTAAAAGTTCTTTTCCCCCCTGAAAACACATTATTAGGTTTGAGGTTAAGTTATGCATCTAGAAATCCTTACCCCGCCCTAACTGGGAAACTTATAATGAAAGTAACCTGGTGTGTTGAACGAGAGCAGGGAAGTTTCAGAGAACCCGATGTTAGGAGGAATCCTTGGGGAGGATCCTTTCTGACTGAATACAAAGTAACCCTTCAGGTCCTCCCTGACCCACAGAAGGAGGCAGTGGGGAAAGGAGAAGGGGAAGGGGAAGAGGAAGGGGAAGGGGAGACGGAGGAAGGGGGAGGGGAGGAGGTTTCCTTAAGGGAATTACCTGAAGAAAGAGCAAAGTACTGACAGTGCCCTGCGCCAAGTCATTTGTCCCTGGACCTGTGGGCACCATGGCAAGGTGCATCCCTCTGGGGTGTGGCTAGGTGTCTGCTGCGTGCTGAAGCACTGTGGGCCCACGTGAAGGAGCCCATGTGCAGGAATCCACGCGAAGTTGCTATACGCAGTGAAGAGACGCTGGGTTCCCCAGGCAGAAGACCACGTACTGCAGACCATCTTTCAAAGGAAACTGAGCGCAGGCTGGGGGAGAACACTGCAGAGCTCCAGAGCCGGTGAGGGCCGGAGGTCCAGGAAAGCCTCCATTAGGCACCAACGTTCCCTCGGGAAGTCTGCACTAGCTGAGTCTGAGAACCTGAGCAGCAGCCCCAGGTCTCCCAGGCCTGGGAGGACAAGACCACAGGTCCGGGACCAGCGCTGGGGAAGTCCTCAGGCTCTTAGGAGGGTGACTCCCAAGAGTGAGGGTCAACCAGAAGTAGGAAGTAGTGGATGGCCAGCAGCCAGGTAGCGCCGTCCTCGCTGGGTTAGGAAGACCCAGTCCTGCCCCACCCCTGTCTGCGGCACAAGAAAGTCCTCCCTGCAGGGTGACCGCACACACCAGCAGCTCAGACGTCTCAGACTTTTTACCTCGTGTCCTAAACACAGTTAAAGAAACACAGATGAAAACAAACGGGAGGGGTAAGAAAAGAAGGAGAAAAACTAGAAAACAGGAACCGGAAGACTAGACATTCAAATCATCAGACGCAGACTTTGAAACAATGGTGACTAATGTATTCCAAATTAAAAATCGCATTGAAGAATCTCACCAGAGAACTAGAGAACAGGTCCAGAATATGGGAAATATTGCAGAGTAAAGAGAATTTTGTGAAATGAAAGGGTGTGAAGACAGGATGGATGGGAACTCTTGAAAGATGCGAGGGCTGAGAGCTTCCCCAGGCTAGTGAAGGACTCAGTCAGCCACAGGAGCTCGTGATAGTCATCACTCTGAAACTCACATCACAGCACACCTCTCTACTGATAATGTAAAACCTCGTGGAGCACTTTGGAAAAAGGAAGAGGCAATACTGAATAATAAACAATAATGTGGGTCGAAGCGGCAGGAAGGAGACGATGGGCAGAGACTCCAGGGCAGTCTCAGGTGTCCTGGCTGTATCCAGTAGGGGAGAGGAGGGGGGAAAAAGAGGGCTTTCAAGTCATTGAACCTGATTTAAATCACACGCTAGTTTCTCACTATTTCGGTGACCTTAGGCAAATCACTGACCTCAGTTTATTATTTTGAAGACAGAATAATACTTCACAGTCAATGAGTAAGTCCCTTGCTCCTCTCTTCCTGTACTCACCTGCTTGGCTTGGCAAGTCCCCGGCCTCTGCCATCCGCCCCTTTCCCTGGGCAGCAGGATAAGTTTGGGAAAAGCACAGTTACAACTCCTCTCACGAAGCCCACGGCTGCCGACTCCCGGTGGCCACTGACAGCTGCCTGCCCGGCACTGCACCCAGGCTCAGGATCCCATGCTTCTCAGGCTTCCAAGCTGTGTCAGCTTTCCCTCCCTCTGTTTCAGCAGACCTCATTGCTTCATTGCTTTGTGGAAAACAGGAGACCAGAAGAGGCTTGCGGAGTTGCTCACTCACCACCCGCCTCCAGCATGGAGCCCACCTCCTCTGTCCCCTCTGCTGTCACTTAGGAGCCATCCACCTTTGGTGGCTCTCAAGGACATCACCTGGGTCATTCCCCCTGTTCTCCCCTGCTACCTTTCCACTACCAGGTGGCTCATTTCCATGGGCACGAGGGCGTGCTGTAACTTTTGGCATTGTTAAAAGATGACCTTCATTTCATTCCACGTCCCCAGCTGCACCCCAGTTTTGCTCTTGAATGACTCATATCGGGCATTTGTCCCAGTAGATACAGTGGTCTCAATCACTGTCATGGTGAGGGCCCCAGTACCACATCAGGGGCGGCTCTGAGTGTTCCTGTTCCCTGGGCAGTGCAGGGCCGTCCTCCTTCCTTGGAAAGCCCTCTGAAGCACACGGTGGCCTCCCTCCTGCCTCCTGCCTCCAGACTCACCTCGGGTCTCCTCCGCAGCACTCCCCTCTCTGTGCTCTAGCCCTTGGCGTCCCAAGGCTTCTGCCTTCTGATGCCTTCCTGCCTGTCTCTTGGTTTTAAATGTCACTTGTTCTGGGGCTCAGCGGTTATGCACCTGCCTGGCATGTGCGAGGATGTGGGTCCGAGCCCCAGCACCACGTACACAGCAGTGTCAAGCAGCAAAGGCCACTTGAAAGACTGAATAGGATTGATTCTCTTTTCTTCTCTCACTGTCTCTCTTTAAAAAAATAAATCACATGTTCTCTGCAGGCTCCAAATTGTATCTCTGGCCAATGTCAACGTCCTGAGCTCTAGATTATATACCCAACTTCCTAGAGCGACTTCTAACCGGCATCTGGAGTTTATTGGACCCAAGGTGCCTCCTAACCATTCCCTTGCGACCACCCCTGCTCTTGTCATTATAATGAACGTCAGCTCCATCCTTCTGGCTGCCCAGGCCTTATCCACAGATGGCCCGCTCTCTGCCTGCTCGTGTCCTCAGATGCCCTCTCCTCAGCAAAATCTCACAGCTGTGTCCTGACCCTGTACCCTGGAGTCCTGCAGCTCCACCTAGGCCAACCACCCTGATCTGAACTAGCTTCCGTCCCACCACATCTGTGGCGTGTGCCTTCCTAGTGCCCACCTGTGCTCAACCCAGCAGCTGCGCCCCCCACGTGCGGCCTTTCTCTGTGGGGAAAGCGCTAGGGCACCTAGCTTCTCTGGCGGGGAAAGCAGATTTCTTTGGCTGGGTTACTGTGCACTTCAGCACCCTGCCTGGGTTCTCCTGGCCTGGCTGCCCCCAGCCATACCAGCCTCCTTGCCAGTCCTCAAACCTGCAGCTCTGCAGGCCTCAGGGGCTTTGCTGAGCTCAGCTCTGCCCAGGACACCCTCCCGGGGCTGCAGCACCGCCCGCCATCTCCCATCACAGGCGCTTCTCTGACCTCCAGTTTTCCTTCTCTGCTTTCCTTTCTCCCCTCCCCCATCCTTACCGTGTGACACCACGTGTGTGTCCTTATTCATGCGGTTGTTATCGTCCCTCTCCTCCTAAAACAGAAGGCCCCCAGGTGACCTTCCATCTGCTTGGCCGAAGACTGGTTCTCCATGGTGCCTGGTGCCTGGAATGCCTGGGCGCTCAGGACTGTCTGCTAGGTGAGCCAAGAGCACAGCTTCTGGCAACCAGAAGGGCCGTGGAGTTTCTCCCTCCATCTTCACTCCCCCCAGCTGCTCTTCAGCAAGGCTCCAAACGTCAAGTTTGCACACAGAGAGGTAAAATATCACCCAGGCTGCTAAGTGCAGGCACTGGCCCCCCGAGCTGTTCCTTAATCTACGGTGGGTTACCAGAGCCTACCTTCTAGAAACCTCAGTAGTCAGGAGCAAGGGAACCAACTGACCCAAGGCCATGGGTACCAACCTGTGCCCTCTCGGGGGAAATGGTTGCCCTGTCAGGACCCAGGAACTCTGAATGGTTCCCCTCTGTTTCTCCCTGCTGGAAGCAAAGCCTACTTTGGTCTTAAGGACATTTTATGTTTTAAAAACAACAACAACTAATAGAACCATAGCATCCCTAAACTCAACACAATCTAGTCTCTTCACTCTATGCATAAAGAAACTGAGGCCCAGAGAGGGGACTGGGGGGCTCACCCAGGGCGATGAGGAGCTGTAAGGCTGAGCTGAATGCTTGCTCGAGCAGACCCTGCCCTGCACAGCACAGTGACTGATCACCTTGGCCGTGTCCTCCTGACTTTCCAGAAAGCAGGCCGGCTGTGGCAGCATGTGGTCCCAGCACGGGGAGAAGTGGGGGGCTCGTGACCAACATGACGCTCTTTCCCAGCCAGAGGAAGCACTGAGACCTGGGCGCATCCAAGGCCAGCTGCCCCCTGTGATCAGCTGCAGGTCCTCTGCTTCCGAGGGGAGGAGGGACCGATCCCAGTGGCCAGGCTCAGCTGCGATTCCTTGATTTGCAATGGAAGAGCAAACTGCTCACCTGCAGAAAAGGGGAAATGGCACTGTCATAAGTGGCTGAGCAGCTCTCTGAGACTCCGAATGCACGAGGCAGGAAGCCTCGCTACCCTGCGAGAAGGCAATGCTGCTGCTTTAGCACAGAAGCAGGCCCCATGCCCAGCGGAGGAGGGCCTGCCCTCCCCCCGGGAGTGCCGCCGTGCAGCACAGGTTATTGGGGTGGCAGTGCAGTGGATGAGCAGACAGATGCTCAGAGCTATGTTGTGCACAACAAGGAAGGTGGCACTGGGTTCTGGGGTCCCAAGGGCAGCCGAGCAGCCTGGCCCAGGCCTGGGAAGGAGTGAAGGGAGTCTTCCTGCAGATCAGCCCTGCATTCAGTCTTCAATGATAATGACAAGAACTAGGAATGAAGATGGGAAAGAGAACTGTAGCCCCAGGCCCCACTGAAAAGGAAGGAAGGGAGGAAAGGAAGGGAGGGAAGGAGGAAGTAAGGAAGGGAGGGAGGGAGGAAGTGTGGAAAGAAGGGAGGGAGGGAGGAAGGAAGGAAGGAAGAGAGGAAGGGAGGGAGGAAGGAA
>PVKS010036356.1:0-19430 GCA_004027875.1 Aplodontia rufa | reverse complement strand
TTATAATTTTTATTTTGTTATTTATTTCAAATATTGACATTTTATTTTATATTTTCAGATTTGTATTAAATTTGCAAGAATAGAAGAATAAATGAATATCATTCATCAAAAGTCTTCAAACATTAACTTCCCTCTTTCTCTCTCTCCCACCTCTCTATCCCTCCACTCTTACACACATATACACACACACACACACTCTTCCTGATACTTCAAATTTAAAATCCAATTTCAAACCAAGACATAGTTTACTCTAGTCTTCTTCCCCCTTTCCATATCGATAAATCTCCTTTAAAATAACCCAAATCAGGATTTACATTACCCACATGTATTTACTTGTCTGCTTAATCCTAAACACATGAAAAGTAACTTTCTTTCCCTATTTTTTCCATAGAAAGTAATTTCAAAATTATTAAAACACAAACCTAGTAACCAAGTTTTTAGACAGATACTATTTGGTCAAAATGCAATGCTTAAAAACTATTCAATATTAATTCCTTTTTCTTTCCCTTTAATATAGTAATCCTATTCATTTGAGATATAATTAGATGTAGTATGTTTTATTAATTTGTCCTATTGTTATTGAATTTTTATATGCAACATGTTTCTTAAAATCCTAACAACATATACAAATATATTCAGAAGACAGTCAATATAATCCATTCATTTTACCTGGTTTCTCACACTCTGTTTTCACCCCATTTCAACTCCCCTATCTGAAGTACAAAGAAAGCATCTATCAGAAAGTCACCATCATGCTGGAGAGTGATCTGGCTGCATCAGAATTACTAATTTCATCTTTTGAAGTAGATTTTCCCCCTTTCTCCCAAATATTTCTATTCAATATATTTTGTTTAATTCATTGATAGATTTAAAAATTAAAAAATTGCATAATAAATTGCTGGGCTTCAACACGTATTGCCCTGAGAGTGTTGCATCAGAAAGAGGAACTCATTTGCTGAAACCCACCTCCTGAGGACACATGCGACCAAAATGGCTCCTGACACAGACTCAGGGGCGTCACCTTGAGGTCCTGACACCTCTTTGGACTGCCTGATGGGATAGGCTAAATATACCTTCCACCCTCGTGAACAGCTTGTGGTCCCCATTGCTGCATATGGAACTGCTACCTGCATGGGCTCTCTGCCCCTTGCTGACCTTTCCTTTCATTGGTCCCCATACTCTTTATAACCGCACACACTTCCTCAATAAACGAGTTCCTGCTGCCACTGGTCTCCCTGATGCGTCTGATTGTCCTCCTTAGGGAGGGCTGGGAACAGGCGGTCAGCTGACTCTTGCCTCTCTTGGCTGCCTTGGTTGGGGCGTGCTTCTCTCCTTCTCCCCTTCTCCCCTGCCGGTCAGGGGGAACACGCGAGGCTAAAAACCCCCAAACTAAATCATAATATTTGTCAGTTTAAACAAAATTATTTTTATGAATGTCCTAATATTGCACAGAATACATTAATGTGGGGTCATATAGATATTTCCTAATGCCAAAGGACACCACCCATGCTTTTGTAGAATTAAAAAAAAAAAAGCCTAACACTTCAGAAATAAATATCAACAAAGACAAAAACAACGCCACAGCTTGTTTTGTTAGTGGCCAGAATGTTTAAGAAAGAATCCTCTTGAGATCTACACCTATGAAAGAGATGGAAAAGAAGCACAGTTGTTTGGTTAGAGAGAGTTGTGTGCTGTGTTGCAGGCCAGACAAACCCGAAGGGAGCTCATAAGCTCAACTTGCCTGTCAGAGTGGTCCACATTGAACTGTACTGGCTGGACTATCCTAACCTCACCTCAGTCCTTAGACATGGCTTGCTTTAAGAAGTTTGTGCCCTGGGGAAGGCAACTCTTCATAATGAGGAAATCCCTGGAGGCCACCAGCTGATGACTCCTAGCAGCTATGCCCTAGAAATGGAATCTCAGAGGCATATGACCATGTCCACAAAATAAAAGTTAAACTCTCAAACAAAACACCATTTAGACAACAAGGTATATGTACCAAGAAAGTATAATATTTTCTAGTATAAATAAATGTTATTTTAAAATTACTCTCATTTTCAACAATTCTGATTGTGGTAGTTAAAAGATCCACATTGATCTTGTTTTTGTTTTCTGTTTAGTACTGGGAGGGTAGAGTTTTGCTTTTGTTTTTCCCTAATACAAATTCCTCTTCTTGATATTTAAGTTCATATTAATATCATTGTAGTCTGGAACCAGGAAATTTTTCTATCAAAATATTTAAATGATACATTCAAAATGGTTATGGTATACTTTTTAAAACTGATTTTTCATGATGTAGGAATGGATGCTAATAAATGAAGAATCCCAAATGTGCTATATTATTTTATCATGTTGTTAAAGCCTTTCTGCAAATTTTAGAGTGGAAATGCCTTCTAAGGTTTTAATGGATAACTGTAAATTGACCTAGATCAATCTAGTAACTCACATGTATAAAGCTGTATTGCTAAATATAGTTTCTTTCTATAGAGAGAATCAGATAAATACTTGCAGTAAAAATGATAACCTAGTATGACTATACAAGATTTGCAATTTCTACCAGGTAGAATGTGTCAACAACTATCTCAGATGGATTCATAACAAACTCATAATTTTTACAGAATTCTCCTATATATTATCACCAAATATGTCCATAAATAATGAGGTCTAGACCACTTATGACTCTGAAAATAACAAAGGTTTTTGTAATATTCCTATTTAGAGGAAAGTTCTATGCTTAATTTTTCTTTATAAAACTCAAGATTCTAAAAATACTATTACAAAAGAAGTAGTGTGAGAAAATTTATGCAATCCATTCAAGATAAATACATTGCAAAGAAAGTAATTCTATTTCAGAGTTAGAGAGTAAAATCATTGGGTAGACTATATGTTAAGACATTTGAAAAGACTAATGTGAACAAAAGTGATGACATTTGTAATTCAGAAATAAGTGACTCACAGATCTCATTGTAAACACAGTTCCAGATGACATGAATAAAAACAGAAACATTTTAAAATGGCAAGTTATCATGAAAAAAGCAACTCTTTATATGGCCACATCAAAAAATGTCAACATTCAGAATGCTGTGCCAAACCATAAAAATAGAAAAAAGAAAGAAAAACACAGATAATGCGATACATCATACATATTGTTAGAAATAGTTTTCTGAGATAATTTCTCTGCCATTGTCCTGTTACTTTTTCTCACAAAGTATCACTTGACTACCTTTTTGTGTTTGTCTCATATTTTGGGGTCTTTATCAGGACTAATTCCAATAGAACCATATACAAAACTTCTACTTGAACAAATTACTAAATCATCATCCACAAGACAGCAGCCAGTTTGCTTTCAGAGCATTGGAAAACAGTGATTTTTCTACGTAATTTGATGCCACTGATGATTTTAATTTTATGGTAGTATAACACAATCAAATGAAAATAATAAACAGTAGCACATACTCATAGCATTTTATCAATGTAAATGTCATGGAGAATATAATCTGTATCACGATGAAGAATGAACAACTTTAGGAAAGATATCCCTGGTCGTCAATGTCCACTTATATGTGTCCACAGCAGGGAATGTATTGTAGAGAGAGTCCCTTTATTTGGAAAGCTAATCTTGTCAGAAAACAAAATTCATCAATATTTCTGCTTAATACTAATTCAGATATTTTAATATTTAATAATGTTTCTGCTTTCCTGATCTTCAGAATGAGCATTCAGTTTCCTTATCTTTTTCCTCAGATGGACCCTCCAAATCAAGGAAAACCTACTTGGTGACTAATGACTTTTCAATCATTTCTTCCATTAACACCTATAATTCCATTTAATGCACCACCTCTTGAATGATAAACACAAAGTCACAATAGAAAAGTAGGCTTCCTAGTTCTGAACCCTAAACCACTATCAATGGGGCTGAATAGGGATTTTTCTTTTACTTTTTTGAGTAGCATGTGTATTTCTCTACTTTCATCAGCACTAGTGACCAAATAAACCTCCTCCTGCCCATTCGAACCTCATATTGTTCTGAAAATTTTCTGAAAATTATGTATATTTTTCAAAATTAAAAATACACATTTTTACACACAATTCTGCATTCTCTTTCTTTTTTTTAAGCAACATTACAGCTCAGTGTGACTTTGACACTCCTGGCATATGGAAACCTTAACATATTAAAATACATCACAGGTCCAAAGGCCTTTGCATTTACTGTTCCCCCAGCCTAAAAGATCTATTCCAACTTCACACCAGACCCCGACTGTGGCTTAACTTCTTTCAAGTAGCTTGTTAACTTTACTTATTATTCTTTATACCAAATAAAATTATGTAATTTAAGATCTACAACAAGCATATTTTCATATATGTATACATATTTTTCAGTTCCTACTTTAAATATATACCTGAAAGGTCCTGCTGAATTCTCAGAATAGATCAATTCCAATTATATGCTCTTTGAACAAAATGAAGCATTCATCTGTATTACTCAGTCAATATCTGTGTTCCACACTAAAGAAAGAGTTCCATGAGTAAGACTCTGCATTTGTCTTCTGCCCTGTCACAGTTTAGGCAGTGATCAGAGAACTGAAGAAGCATGCATGGAGCTGGAAAGTCAATACGGAAACTGGATATTACTGTGAAGGGTCAGCAACCCCTAACTGTGGTCAGATATCCACCTCTTCAATACCATTAAGGTCATAAAGAGTTTCAAGCAAGAAACAGACATAGGTATTCTAGAACATTTCATGAACATTTTTAAGATTATATTGCAAATGTGCTTGAATCTCCTTGTGTATATTGTATTTTTCCTAGAAAAGCTATCAGAACACATTTTGCCAAAATTATGATAAAACTAGGATATAGTATAAAAGAACATAAATTTTAGGACTAGATAAACTTTCACTAGTTACATAATCTTGAACCAGTTATTGTAATTTCTTAATCTGCAAAGTGAAAATTATTAAAGTATGTTGATATTATTGTAAGAATCACATAAAATTTAAGTAGCTCTCATCATCCTCACCACTTCCTTGCCAAAAATCAGTATTACAAAACCATATTGTTTAAATATTTACATTAAGAATATATATATATCAATATCAAAGTTACCATCCTAAACAAATACTATAATTTCTAATTTAAACATTAGAGAAATATCATCATTATTCCGATTCCTCTCTCTTTGCTTCCTGATCATTTACAAACTCGTTTGCAACTTCCACAAGGTTATCAGGACCATAAGAATAATTAATTGCCTTTATCTGGGACCTTTAATCTACTTAAAACTGGAGATTTCCCCTCATATTTTAATCTCTGTCTCACATGAAGTCTGTTTTTTTCAAGTGTGAAGTGATATATTGGGGGGTGGGGCATTGCATCTTCTGACTACTGTGTTTCTCCCCCAACCATTTTTCCTGTCTTTTCTTTTTTCCATCTTACTACTCCTGGACTTGGAAAAACATTTTGTTTTTAGCATTTTTCAAAATCCCCAATTTATTCTTGAGATTTTCTGAGGCTATCTTTAGAGAGAAAATCAATCAACGATTTGTCAACATTTCTGTGTCCTTTATAAAATATGAACATTTCCTTTTGGAACTTGAGTTTAACAAATGACTCAACAAATAAAATCTCACCAAGAAAACACATTCGTAAACCAACTTTGAATTCAAGAAAAAGAATATGTTAAGCACCCAAAATGCCTTTATCCTGTCACTGCCTACCCTTCCTCCTAAATAATCATTATACTAAATTTTAGTATTTTAGATTAGCTTCCCATGTTACTTTGTATTATTGAAAGACATTTAAGTTTTTTTCAAGTTTTGCACTATTTCAAAGAGTACTGGTATGAATATCCATATACATTTCTTGTGAGAAAATTATAGATGAATTTCTATTGGAAATAAACATAGAAAGGAATTGATCATAGGTTATGCATATATCCTAATTTAATACATACTTTACTGCTGTATATTGTATCACAACAGTCTTTTCAAATAGCAACTTGAAAACACTACTAGCAGCTCAGCCCTTGTCCTGTTCCTTTTTTTTTTTTTTTAAGAGAGAAGGACAGTGAGAGAGAGAGGGAGAGAAAGAGTGAATCAATTTTTTATTGAGTTTTTTCACATGACTTTCATTGCTCTGACACTTAATTGTGTACATGGTGCTGGGGTTTGAACCCATGTACTCACACATGCCGGGAAAGCGCCATAACCAGCAAGCCACCACACCAGCCCCTGTCCTGTTCCTTTGTAACCACTGCATTAATATGACTATAAATTTATCTTTTTCCCACTTATGTCCAATCAAGAACTATATGCTCTGAACTGAAGGTTATTTAACTACGAGAAAAAATTGGAATCATGGCTGCTGCAGACTTTGTGTAGTTAGATGGCAGAGAAGGGAACACTCCCTCCAAGGTTTCCCAGTATGCTCTGCAGCCCTGCTGCTCCAAGGGTGCTCTAGGGAACACCAGCATGGGCAGTGACTGAACTCATATAAAAGTGAAGACTCTTCAGTCCCAGCCATACCTACTGTCTTCATTTTAACAAGATCCCAAGTAATTAGAATGTCTATTAAATTTTTAATGAATCATTATTCTATTAAATATGCCTGAAATAGTTCTTCAGAGGTTCCTTGGAGCATGGAACACTGTCAGCCATTACCTCCAAGGAAATGGTTTCTGTAACACAGGTCACTGGCATTTTTTTTTCTAAAGAGAGAGGGACAGTGAGAGAGAGAGAGAGAGAAAGAGAGAATCAATTTTGTTTAATTTTTCACGTGGCTTTTGTTTCTCTGACACTATGCTGTGTACATGGTGCAGGGGTTCAAACCCACATCCTCGCACATGCCAGGCAAGCACCAGGAACTGCTGACCAAGTGCTCCAGCCCCAGGTCACTGGCATTTTTGACCATACACTACAAATAGCATAAATGTTAACATGAATTAACATTTAAGTATTCTTCATAAACACACTTCTTGCTATAATATATTTTACACTTTATGTAAATATATCCAGTGTAAAAGTAGAAAAGGATGAAATAATAAATAATAATCTCAATAGTTAATTTTAATGATATATAAATACTGTTTTCACTGGAATTGATAATGATATATTAATATTCTGAACATTATATGCATTGATATTTATTATATGTTAATATTAGTGCAGAAATATAAGTAAACATTTAGAAATCTTTAGATTACTGGCTTAACAGTGATATGGCTATTTAAAATATGATTCTTATTCTATTTCTCTTCCTTTTTAAATTTTTTTAAGATTTATTTATTATTTTTTAAAGATAGAGGGACAGTGAGGAGAATCAATTTTATTTGGTTTTTAATGTGGTTTTCATTGTTCCAAAACTTCCTTGCATACATAGTGCTGGGGTTCGAACCCATATCCTAGTACATGCCAGGCAAATGCCATAACCATTGAGTTACTGCTTCATCCCTGTATTTCTCTTAATTCAATAACTGTCTTTTGTGAGAAATATAAGTATATATATTAGATATAATACAGAATACATAATTGTGACAAAGATCATGTATAATGATAGTGTATGAAATTCTCTGTAATTCAAAGCATTTATATTTGGAGCACAAAATTATTATAAAATTAAGTATATTTTATTCTATAATGTAGTTAATGAAAAACTTTTCTTGCAGAAAAAACATGTAATCTGTTTTATCTGTTTCTGCACCATTACTATTATGTTCATTGTGAGACCTCTCTATATGAAATCACTGAAGTCATTTGTTAATTCTGTGTATCAGTAAACTCACCTAAACTCACCTAGTAGATTACCTACAAACTGTAATATGTATAAGATGTTGAAGATCAAGTGGACAAGTGTGGGTACCATTTCCATCTCCAGGCTGAGGAGCTCCCACCTTTTAATTCCAATTTATCTCACGTGGTATGTGAAATACACAACTATCTGTGATATCTACCTTTTGAGCTATCCAGTAAGTTTTCTTTGAAAAATAAGTATATATGTAAGCTCTGATAGACTCTTTGTACCTCCTCAAAAAAAATTCCATTTTGGAGACACTGAAAAGCTCTCCTGATGCTGGAAGGTAAGAAAAGCAAGAAGGAATGGGTGGGGGGTGGGTCAGTTTTCACAATGCAACAAGAATGTAGAGCACTCAGATGAACTGCAGCAAGGGAGGTAGCCCTGAGTCAGATCTCAAGGACAACAAGTCCATTGGAAGTCTGTCCTATTCATCTAGGAAGAAGTCTCCCAGGAAACACAATGGGAGAGAATGGGAATTGAAGTGAACTACAGTTAGCATCTGGCACTATACACAGGGAAAAGAAAGGGAGGAAAAATCCCAGAACTTACTGGTACTTGAGAAATCCCAGCAGCTTGGGCTATCCTTAGGAGCAAATGGAAAGGATGTCAAGTGACAGTGAATTACACTGGGTCTAACTTCTCAGGCAGGAAAGAAATAGAGCAGCAAGACTTAGACCAGTCAATATATAACAAGAGGTCACTGAACATTGTGAGATAGGACTACTGTGTTCTATACTCCCCCTAGAAGGCTCAAAACTCATTAGGGAGAAAAGACAAACAGAAAAATGAAGTGACAAACATGTTAGTATACAATAATATAGGTAATTCATCAAGCATCTACCATGTACCAGGAAGAGTGTGTTAAATGCTTTACCACATAATCAGATATACAGTAATTAAATGGATTTCATGTCTTTATCTTTATATTACAGATAAACAGAGCACACAGAGATTAAGCATCATGCTCAAGGCCATATACACATAGGCACAAATTGGTAAACCTTATGTGTAAATTCCAAAAGCAAAATATGCCATTGCTTATCAACATCAGCTAATTACATAAATTACTGATACAAAATTAGACACCAAAGAATTGGCATACAAACCAAATACTATATGAATTGTGATAAGAGGATAAAGGGATTTTTGTAATAATAAAGACTGCTATTACTATGTTTAAGTAAGAACATGAAATACCCCTACCATAGATGCACAGGGTCTTCACTGGTTATTTCTGACCCTGATTTTTATGGGACACATATTGCCAACAAAGTTGATATATTGAATAGTCAGAAGCCGGTGGCCAATTTTGGGTTTACTATGAACCCCTGGGTTCAATGGCTCTACCTTCCCATTCTTCGATATGTGCAAGGATAAAGTTAATGGTGTATGACAAATGTTATCATAAATTTCCAGCCACTGCTTAGCTATTTGCAAGCTGCTTGTCATTACATATTGGGTTTATTCACCCTAACTCCCTTTCTTATTATCCACCACCAACTATTTCTTTATGACTTTGAGATTCATGAGAGAAGTACAGCAAACTGGAACAAATTCATGGAGTTCTCTTCTGCACTCCAGATGGTTGATATGTGTCAGATTTGAGAAACCCAGTAAATCAATGGAAGCGGGCTGCTAAATATCTCCTTAATTCTTCCTCTATGGAATGACCTTCAGAGTTCCATTTAAAAACTGATCATAATTTACATGATAGTCAATCAAAGAGAAAGAAGTTTTCATCCCACCAATTAGAGTTTATGTTCTTGAAATCCCTTGATAAATAAAATTAAATTATGAGACAGTATCACCAGAATAAAAGGACAAAACAGTTAGATGCTTGTCATTGTATGATAATGGTCTCACTGATTTAGCTCAAAAGCAACATCTAGTTAGGTTTTAAGAAACTGGTTTTAAGAGTATGATTTTCAAAGATATATTTGAAGACACTCCAGATACGATATGTGAGATATTTCATTCAGTTTAAAAACTGCACTTTGGAAAATAGAAATTATTTATGATAAGTAAAGATAGAAATGAACATTTATAGTAAATGAAAGAAACTGAATACAAATTAGTCTGGTAAACAGACCATGAATGAGAGATATATTCCTCAAATTTTGCATGTCCCTTCCATTCCCATGCAAACCATTATCTTCTTTGATGTACAAATTTATTTCTTGTAGTAAGTTTTCATATTCGGATCTGCTTTAGGAACAGCTGCTTAGTCAGAGGCCTTTTCCTCTTTGAAGGTTTTCTTAAAGTCCAATAGCACCTGAGAAAGTCAGGGCTACTTTCATCAGGCTTCTGTAAGAACTCTGAATTCTCTTCCATCACAGTATTAATCAGACTGCCTAAGAAGTATTTATTCAACTTCCTCATTCATCAGGAGTAGAGACTTTCAATATATACTACTTCTTAAGAACTTGATACCAAATATGTGATAGTTGATTAAATAGATGAAGGAATGAAGCAAGGAAGGAAGCAAGGAAGGAAGCAAGGAAGGAAGCAAGGAAGGAAGCAAGGAAGGAAGCAAGGAAGGAAGCAAGGAAGGAAGCAAGGAAGGAAGCAAGGAAGGAAGGGTGGGCGTAAGGAAGAATAGATGCACAATTTGTTCCTTTCATGAGTCCTTCAGTAATTGAGTAGAAACATAGGATTCCTATGGGCTACCAAATAAAAATAAAATTCCAGTTAAATTTTAATTTCAGATGAACAAGAAATAATTGGCAACATAAACATGTCCTAAATATACCATGGTCATTTTATGTTTTAGTTGGAAGCTCTAAAAATTCAAAGAAAAATTTCAGCTCAACATTAAAAAAAAAGCACCTATAATAGTCAAGCATAAAGCAGAAAACTTCAAGGAAGTACACTGTCTGGTCTCATTATTTAAGAAAAAGATAGAAGTCAGAGACATATTCTTTTATTTGGTTAATACTTTCCCATCCTTTTTCTATTAAGCGGAACCTTTTGATAAATTTTTCATATAGGTATACATAGGCATTTGGAATAGACTATCTTCCATATCCAAATTCTGCTTTTCACATTCAATTATTTATTTTAACTATAAAATTCTACTGACCTTGCACTTGCCAGTTTCATTTTGGAGTCTAAATTAAATGCAATGCATTAATAATATATTAAATAAATTCAGATTTGAATTGACCGAACTACTTTTATAATTCTAATTCTACCTCTGCTCTGAAGGTATTGTCCTAAGATATCATTTTAACTCTGTGGAATAGATATGAAATACAAATTCTATTATCTGACTCATCAGGTACTCTGTGGGTTGATGGATGCATTAAAGTCAAGATGTGCACTACCATGTAAAATGCAAAGTTATCAGTATTATTATAACCTAGTTGGTATTCATATTTTTGTTAAAATTCCCTGTCTTGATTTTATGTTTTTTAATTAACTATGATTTCCATAGAATATCAAGAATTTAAAGCAAAACAAAAGAGGTCTATCCACATAACTCTTCCTGAATCATCCGTGTCACCAACTTTCCAATCACATTCTTACCAAGTCCCCCCCTACTCAATCAAATCATTAGCTATGGCCCACAAATCAGTATATAATTGCACATACAGCCATTTCTTCTTCCAAGCAAAGTACATAACTGTTCACTGCCTCAAGTTGTACCAATGAGATTTTCCTTCACCACTCTTTTTTAAGGATGCCCCAGGAAGGAGCTATAGTGCAGCAGCTATACACTTTCAGGAGGTGACTACAACATGCAGAACCATCTGTACACTAGATCCTACTCTTTTCTTCCTATGTCAGTTGATCATATGGAACTCCCCATGGGTGCAGGCTGGGAGAGAGAAGGTGGTGTTTTAGGAGTAAGAACCATGGGCATCTGAACCACTACTTCATGTAATTTATTGGTATCCCCAGGATCTGCTTGGACCCATTTGTGTGTGTGTGTGTGTGTGTGTGTGTGTATCACTTCTGTATGACAAAGAAATGCTACTGTGAGCATTCAGCTTTAAAGTTTGGTGGGTCTGATAATACCCAGTTCATGATAGGAAGCTCAAATTGCATGACAACTAGTTGGCCCATGGTCAAGCTAAAAGTTTCCTCTAAGTACCAGTATTAGGCCAAGAGCTATCTCTCAAAAGCAAAGTAATTATCTGTAGATGATGGCAAGGCCTTACTCCAAAATATTGAAAGCCTATGCTTCTCTTAACTTAAGGGGGTCTGACAAAGGTTCCACAGAGCATCCCAATCACCTCCTATAACTCAGGTACACGGTACACTTGGATCTGCTGAATCATATGGTCTAATTGCCAGAGCAGCTCACAAAGTATCCTTACTGCACAGTCTTCTCCTATTCTGAGCCTCACTCCAAACTAGCAGATTTAGGGTCATTCAGTAAACAGGCCAAAGTAATGCATGCAATTGAGGACTGTGTCACCTCCAAAATCCAAAGAGACACACTTAGCAGTGTTGTGTCTCCTTGGTTATAGGAGGAACCAGATGCAAAAATTTATCCTTAACCTTAGAAAATATATCTCAACATGCCCCACATCATTGGACCCATAGAAATTTCACTAAGTTGTGAAATTTCTGAATTTCAGTCAGATATTTTTTCACTTTCTTTGACATACAAATGTCTTACCAATTAAGATGAGAAAATAATCTCAGTTGATATCCTGTGGAGGGGAAAGCAATTAAGGTCCATGTGAACTAAACTACAACACAGGGCTGAAGAGGTCATTTGCCCTAAGGTAAGAGAGTGAAGGTCTATTTCCAGCCCTGCCAGCTGAAAACAACTGCTTCTGGTGGGCCTATGGATTAGTTATAGAGACAAGGCATTCACCAGATAAATGGCTACTTACCAGGTATCAGGAGATGTGCTAATTTCCTCATGTAATGAAACCACATCTGGTTCAGTTGCTGCAACTGGAATTAACCACTTGGTTAAACTTTCAATAATCCACTATCATTCTCCAGTTTTCTTTCTTCTGCACAGGCCATATCGGAGTTGAACGGGGATGTGGTAGAAATCACCACGTACAACTCATTCAAATCCTTAATGGTGGCAATGATCTTCAGAGGTTCAACAAGAAGAAAATTGGCTCTCACTATGTGAAATTCACTTTTTTTCTCTCTTTTAATTTGTAAGTATTAACATATATTAGTTGTAGAAATTAATAGGTTTTACTGTGGCACTTTCATATATGCACATATTCACTTATTTATTCAACCTCAGGTATTAACGTACAGGGATTCCAGAATTGTTCACCTATAACTTCATGGGAAACAACCTTACCAGTTAGGGTAGAGTGATTATGAACAGTTACTAGATTTACAATTTCCACTCATTTCCAGGGTATGTACATCAGCATCCTCCTTTGCTCATCCCCAATGAGGTTATGCTATACATTGCAATACAGTTAGATCTTTTGTCATAATCTGCATCCCTCCTGCTCCTGGGATTCTCTAACTTTTAATTTATGTTTTATTATTTTTATAAAATTAAGATTAACACTTTGTGATCTAAGGTTCTATAGGTTTAGAGAAATATGTAGTAACAATTATCAAGTATCATACAGAATAGTTCCACCACCATAATAATAAATTCCTTAAGCTTTTTCTAGTCAACTTTCCCTCCTGATCCCCAAACTTTTGTAACTATTGGTTTACTTATCATCCCAATAGCTTTCCCTTGTACAAAATGTCACATAAGTAGAATCATAAAGTATGTGATCTTTTTATATTGGCACTGTCTTTCATTTAGCAGTATATATTTAAGATTTATCCATTTTTTTGCATGACTTGATTGCTCGTTCTTTTTTATCGCTGAACAGAATTCCATTTTATAGAGATACCACAGTTTCTTTAATCATTCACCTATTGAAAAACATCTTCACTGCTTTTGACCTTTGGTAATTATGCACAAATCCATACATACATAGTACATATTTAAACAATTATCTGAATCAGGGTACAGTCAGGAAACTAAAACCACACCTGAATTTTGAACAGCAAAAAATAATATAAATAATTGTTATCTAATAAAAGAGGATTGCTACAAGGAGCAAAATATGACTTTAAGACATGCAGGAAGCAGCTGCTACCCCTATGTTTGAAAGAGAATAAAAAAGGATTCTACATCATAGTAAACACCCACACCAAAAATGCAAATGTATGATTCGTGGACATGACTGCTGTAAGAACCTGCAGCTGTTTAGCAAAGAATACATTTTTCAAGGACACAGGCCAAACTTAACTGTGAGGACAACTAAATTGAGTACTACTGACCATCCACGATGTCCACCTCTTACCACCAGAAACACATCACATTAGTATGTAGATGCCCATGCATAAAGCAGCATACTGGATGAATAAAGGGAAGTTCCTTGGTCCTATCTCTTGCATCATAGGAGTCTGTATGTTACTATTAACAAAAGTTAAAAATGTGTGAACTGGAAAAATAGAAATGTTTACAGGATTCATCTTCAATTTCCTAAAACAGTGTAAAGAATAGATGTGCAGTTGAGAAACAATTATTAATTGGCACAGTAATTCATTTGACTTTTTATATCATGGAGTCTATGTTCTTTTTTATTTTGCAATGGGGTTGTTCACAAAATAATGTGGAGAAAAATTTCATCACATTTGATTTAAAAATCAATTTTTTTTCTTCAAGTTTATTCTGGAACTTAAAATAAATCAAGGTTCTAAAAATAGATTGCAAATAATTCTTATATTCTTAATCATCTGGCAATATATTCTCAGGCAATATGTTACGGTTTGAATGTGATGTGTGCCCCCAAAAATTCACATGTGACAGTTCAGGAGGGCTAAGATGAAATGATAGGATTGTGAAAGCCTTGACCCAATCAGTGAGTTAATCCCCTTATAGGGATTAACTGGCAACTATAGACTACTAGAGTATGGCTAGAAGAGGTGGGTCATTGGGGATGTGCGTTTGTGATATATATTCTGTATCTGACATGCAATTTCACTCTTTGCTCTGCTTTCTGATGTGACATCTAGAGTTCTCTACTCCCTGGATCCATGCCTGCCACCATGATGTTCAGCCTCACCTCCATCCCTGAAAAATGAAGCTTACCTTCTATGTACCAAGACCTCTGAAACAGTGAACCCCTAAATAAACTATCACTTCTAAGATTGTTCCTATGTCCTTTAGCCACAGCAACAAAAAAGTTGACTAAAATATTATATCAATTCCAAGACTTGTGATAGAGATAACTGTAAACTAATTGTAATCAAAATAATTTTAAAATATAAAATATCAAAATAATGCTAGTGTCTTTCTTGATATTCTTTTATAAGAATACCCTCATGTTTAAATTCTCAATATTCAAATAATATTTTCAGTATATATAAGTTTTCTGGTGGAACACTCTAAAACATCTTGAAGCATTATCATTAATACTAGTCACTGACAGCTTAGGATTTTTATTTGATGTTGGGTGTGAGTTTTCAACAAAGGAAAAATAATTTATGACCATAACACTTCAAATACAAATTTCTTTACAAGCCAATGAAAGGCTCATTAAATCACAAATTTTTCATTTAAAGAAAGCATTTCTGAGCCAAGTACAGTGGGACATGCCTGCAATCCCATTCAGTAGGCTGATTCAAGAAGATCCCAAGTTTAAGGCAAGTCTGTATCACAAGCATGGGAGGAACTTGGGATGTAACTCAGTGGTAAAACTCCCTGGGTTTAATCCCCAGTGCTAAAGAAAAGCCAAAAGAATATATTTCTGAAATGGAATTGTAGTAAGAAGGAGACATGTTCCAGTCCAGCCGGGTTCTGACCTGAGGGACAGGCTGGGGATGAGAAAAACCACAGGCCAGAGACCCGGAACAGTCTTTCTTTATCCAGGCTTTACTTCTCTTTTATATATCCATGCTTTACATCTCTCTTTCAAGGCAACGTAAATATCTTAGTCTATTTGTCCATTTGTGCTGCTATGACAAAATGCCTAACATTGGGTGATCTCAAACAAGTCAAGGCAATGCTGCAAAACTGCACTCCAGAACAAACATGGACAGCAATTCCTCACAGTTCTGGAAGCTGGGAAGTTCAGGATTGAGGCATAGGCAGGTTTGGCTGCTGGCAAGAGCTCATCTTCTAAAGGAGCAGGAACACCATGAGCAGCAAGAAAGTGCGAGAGCTCTCTCCCCAAAAGAGGAGAGAGCCCCCGACTGCTGGCTGGAGCCTCTTCTTTAAGGGCCTCCACCCCGCCCCCTCGAGACCTCTCTACATTAGCTCATTCATTGCCACACCTGGATTTCAGAGGCACACATTTGACCAATAAGCCTCTACATGCTCCTTTTGAAGGATCTAGAATAATTGGCAGGTGATACAAATGCAAAACGTCTGAAGCCCGTGTCCACACCCTGTTTTTCCAGCTTAACAATGTACAATCTAGCAGCCCTTCCCGAAAGAGCTCATGCAAACAGCAACAAGATCCAGGGTAGCTGAATAAGTAAAGGACAGACCCCAACAATTCCCCCTTTTTATTTTTATTGAAGGCGTCTAGGATCTGTCTTAGGTTGTGGAATGCGATAACCCTCTTTAACCATCATGGGGATGAGCAACAGCATGGTGGCCTCCCTGTCTTAGGTTAATAAGGCATCCATTCCATCTTACCCGCCACCAATACAAGGACTCAAGTCTCCTTCAACACATGAAACCATACTGGGGGGGGGGGTCTTACTCTTGCTGCTGAGCCAGCAGGATTTGCTGTATTGCATGATTTTTAGTCTGTTGCTGCTGCCATCAGCTTCGAAAGTGATAAATGAGAAAAATTATACCTAAATTTAACATTCCAATCCAGGCAGCAATGCCAGACCAATTCTTTAACTGGTTAAAGACATAGGTGGAACTCAAGTCTCATTCAGAGCCTTAATTTCTCTAATTATCAAAGCAGTTAAACAGATGTTACACAAACATCTTTGAACAGTGGGGAACAAGACATACGAGAAATATCATACAATAATTCTATTTCTTGCATCAAGTTAGTTTTTTGGTTTAACAGCATTATGCCCGCTTACAAATGTTAATTTGCTGTTGAGTACTTAGGGCAATAACAGTCTGTTCAGCCAATTTATTTGCCACTGTTGCTATGGCCAGTGAATAGTGCATAACCAGTCCCGCCACATCAGCAGCCAGAGTTGCAGCCACAGTGGCTGCCACAACAACCGCTGTAAATCTGAAGTCCCTTCTAGTCTGAAAGAACTGAATGTTCTGGGCATTCACCTTCACTTCCACTGGAACAGGAATCATTGCGGGGACACAGACAATGAGGGAGGAGTCCTGAAATCCCTCCTAGCAGGAACAAAGCCCAGTTCGAATCCGTGTCATTTTAATGCACCTGTCACATCAGTTTTCTGTGGTAAAACACAAATACTACCTCGACCTCAGATTAAAACCAGGTCAGGTCCATGCCATTGATTATCAATGGAATCCCTGCACATGACCTGTGCATAAGGTCAGCCACTAGGATGCCAATGGCGTTCAGCTGCAGTATTATTGTTAGCATCCAAAGTTAAAAAATTAAGAATAAACAGGATATGATTAAGTAGGTTTCATGGGGCAGTATACTGTCCCTTTTTATTTTTAAGTAGATAATTTTGATGGTGAGATGTGCACGCTCCATGATGCCTTGACCCTGTGGATTGTATGAATACCTGTTTTATGCGTGACCTGATATTGTGCACAGAACTGAGCAAACTTGGTGCTAGTATAACCAGGTCCATTATCAGTCTTGAGTATCTTAGGTACTCCAAGAACAGAGAATGCGTATTTACAATGTGCAAATAACATCCCTTACCCTTTCTCCAGAATGTGGGGAAGCAACAGTAAACCCAGAACAGGTATCAATGCTGACATGCACAAATTGTAATTTACCAAAGGAGGGAATATGGATAACATCCATTTGCCATACATGATTGGGTAAAAGTCCCTTAGGATTCACTCCACAGTGAGTGACAGGAAGCAGTGGTTGACATGTAGGGCAGGAAGCAACAATGTGTTTTGCTTGTTCTTTGGAAATATGGAAGTGACATTGTAAAGAGTGACTATTGAGATGAAAAAGATCATGTGCTCGCTTGGCCTCCTGCACAGTCATGTGCAAGGGGGCAAGAGTGAGAGCATCAGCTTGGGTGTTACCTGCAGACAAAGGCCCAGGCAATCCACTATGTCCTCTAACATGGATAATAAATAATTTATCTTTTCTATGCCACAAAAGAGATTGAAGTTGATGAAACAATGCTGTTGCTGGAAAGTTTTTTCCTGTATTTCCCACTGTTTCCAACCATGGAACAGCTTGTGCAACATAGTGACAATCAGTATATAGATTCAAAGCTTGTGGAAATTTCTGTAAAGCCATAAAGCTAATTTCTGACAGCAATTAGCTCTACCAACTGAGCAGATTTATAGAATGTCTGAACATGGAAAGCATCATTATTGGTGACCACTGCTGCAATACCATTGGAGGATCCATCAGTAAAGATAGTCAGGGCTCCAAAATGGGGTTAGAAGAAATAACTTTTGGAAAACAAACTGGATGAGATTGTATGAACTTAACTAATTTATTTGGAGGATAATGATTGTCAAAAGTACTAACGACAGTAGACAATAGTAAACTCCAGTCATCATCATTATGTTGAAGCCACAGACACTGGGCAGCAGTATAAGGCACTACTATAATGTCTGCATGGCATCCAAGAACACGCAGTGATTCTAAAAGTGCCTTTTTGATTATTTTAGCAACAGTAGTATAGTAAGGTAACAACACATGACAAGGTGAAGTGTGATCATGAACCCAAAAAAGTGGAGAATTTTTGCCAAAAACCCCTGTAGGTGTTAGTTTGGAGGGGAACACTAATAAATATAATTTCTGAGTTTCATCAAAATAAGTAACATGAGCTTGTTGGATCGCTTTTTCCACCATCTGTAAAGCTGATCTCCCTTCGTTAGTGAGAGATGGAGTAGAAGAGGGGTCAGGGTCCCCCTGGAGAATATCAAAGAGGGGGTGTAGTTCATGAGTGGTAATAGAGAGGGGTGAAACCAAATAATATCACCCAGCAATTTCTGAAAATCATTTAAAGTTTTAAGATTACCTGTGGTTATGGTGATTTTTTTTTTGTGGTCTAATGCAATTATCTTCAAGAGTATACCCCAAGTAATAATAGGGGGAGTGAGTTTGTAATTCCTCTGGGGAATTGACCCAGAGGAATTGGGTCAAGCCAGCCAATTTAAGCCCCTGTTGTAGATTTAGCATACAAGCTTGAAGTTCATCCTCCTTCTGAGAAGCTAAGATATCATCCATATAATGAATAATTATAACAGAGGGAAAACATTTCCTAACAGGAGCTAAAATGGCACTGACATATTTGACACAAGGTGGGGCTATTAGACATACCCTGACGTAGCACCACCCATTGATATTGCTGATAAGGACATTGCATATTTACTGAGGGGACACTAAAAGCAAATCGTTGAGAATCCTCCTCATGCAAGGGTGTTGAGAAAAAACAATCCTTAAGATCTAAAACAACAATATGAGATCTGCCTGGAATAAAAGAGGGATGTGGGAGGCCAGGCTGAAGGGCCCCCATGATTACCATTTTATCATTGAACTATTTACAGC
>PVKS010036355.1:0-19420 GCA_004027875.1 Aplodontia rufa | reverse complement strand
CTTTTAAAGTATGCCAAGGGAAAAATGAAGGGCCAACAGAATTTTTGAGATTAGAGGAACAAATGAAGAAGTATTCTGGGTTAAATACTAATGATGCCCTAGGGCAAGAAATGTTAAAGGTACACTTTGTAACTAATAACTGACCTAATATAATTAGAAAATTATAAAACTGAAAGATTCATAGGACTGATGGGATACTATACATGATGGATAGACTCTTCTGCCTTTAAGACTAGAAAACTGTATCTTAAGCTTTTAGATGGAGAGAGAACCTGACCCAATCCTTTGGAAGCCTGAGGAACTTCAATTTCTAGATACTCTTAAACAAGCCCTTGTCAGGGCTCCTGTGTTATAGCTTCACCCTCACTTGAGAAACCATTCTATTTGTTTGTTAATGTAGATAAGGGAACAGCTCTGGGAATTCTAACCCAGGACCATGGGGAACAAAAGCAACCAATAGCCTATTTATCTAAGCTCCTAGACCCAGTCACCAAGGGATGACCTGAATATATCCAATCAGTGGCTGCCACTGCCCTTTTTGTAGAAGAAAGTCAAAAGTTAACCTTTGGAGGGGCCTTAATAGTGAGCACACCCCATCAAGTCAGAACCATTCTTCACAAAAAGGTGGAGAAATGACTGAATGACTCCAGAATTCTAAACTATGAGGCCATTCTCCTGGAAAGGGATGATTTAACCCTCACTAGTGAAAACTGTTTACATCTGGCTGAATCTTTAATTGGGGAAAAAACCTTCTGATTCTACTGAACATTACTATATGGATCTAATAGAACAAAGGTCAGGCCAGACTTTAGAAAAATCCTCTTTTCAACAGGCCTTAAGATCTTTATAAATGCATCTTCCCATGTTATTCAAGGGAAATGGCATAATGGATATTCTGTAATAGATGGGGTACAATCAAAAATAGAACCAGGAAGGCTACCCAATGGGTGGTCTGCTCAGACTGTGAACTATTTGCTCTAAACCAAGCCCTAAAATTTCTAAAGAGAAAAGAGGGAACAATTTACCCAGACTCCAGATATGCCTTTGGAGTTGCCCACACTTTTGGAAAAATTTGGACTGAATGTGGCCTAACAAATAGAAGAAGAAATTTAGTACACAAAGAACTAATTATTCAAATTATAGAAAGTTTATTATTACCTAAAAAATAAGCTTGGACAAGTGCCAGGGCACCAACGGGGCCACAGCATAGAGGCCCAAGACAATAGGCTACCCGATGAAGCTGCTAAAAAGGCTGCCCTACAATCAGAAGTCTCTATTTTTCATCTCACCCCTGTTTTATCTCCTACTTCAATTACTCCAATATTCAGCCCACAGGAAGAAAACCAATTAATAAAATTGGGAGGTTCCAAGACTCCTGAGGGAAAATGGCTTCTACCTGATGGTAGAGAAATGCTTACAAAACCCATAATGAGGAAAATGATGATCCATTTACATAAGGGAAGCCATTGGGGCCCACAGGCCATGTGTGATGTTATACTAAACATATATAGATGAATGGGAATTTATACAATAGCCAAGCAAGTAAATGAAGGCTGTATCACCTGTAGAAGGGTTAATAAACAAGCCTTAAAGAAACAGCCTCCAGGAGGGAGAAATCCTGGATAGAGACCCTTCCAAAACATCCAAATTGACTATACTGAGATGCCTCAAATACGATATTTAAAATATTTGCTAGAGATAGTAGATCATCTAACTAATTGGGTAGAAGCTATCCCCTTACCCAGTGCTACTGCTAATAATGTAACTAAGGTTTTACTGGAATTAATAATCCTTAGATTTGGTTTAATAGAAAATATAGACTCAGATAATGGAAGTCATTTTACTGCCAATATTATTAAGGAATTTATGAAAATCTTAGACATAAAATGGAAATATCACACTCCATGACACCCCTCGTTCTGGGGTAAGGTGGAGAGAACAGAATGAACCAAACTTTAAAGAGGCAGATTACTAAACTGATGTTGGAGACAAAGCTCCTCTGGACTAAGTGTCTGTGTCTCCCCATTGCTCTCCTAAGGATTAGAACAGCTCCCCAAAAGGACATAAGCTTATCCCCATATGAATTGCTATATGGACTGCCATATTTAGGTTTTTGGAGTTTCCCACCCGTAAAATGAAGGACCAATTTCTTAAAATTATATATTAGGTCTCTCTTCTACCTTAACCTCTTTGAGACTACAGGGCCTCCTGGCACAGACACCAGCTCTGGAACTCCCTGCACACCCATGCCTCCAGGGGAGACTGCAACATCAGCTGGGGGACCACATCCTGATCTGGATCTGAAAGGAAAATAAGCTGGATCCTGCTCGGAAAGGACCTTAAGTCCTGCTCACCACTGAAACAGCTGCCTGGACGACTGAACGAAGTTGGACTCACTACACACATTAAAGAGGTCTCAACTTCCAACTGTGAAAGACAATCTCACTCCAGCACCCAGACTCCACCAAACTGACTCTAAAAGGACTTGAATAATGCTTATGATGATATTGGGAATTATATCTTGTAAGCTGATTATTGATGTAGCTCAGACCATCTTTCCTCTGATTGTCAAGTCTAGTGTTTACCAGGTTCTCCCCTGAAAGAATTAACATAACCAAGAGCACTTGTCTGGGACAAATGAATATCATTGTCCAGCATACTCTGGAGAAGTTAATCTCTGTGAACTTAATAATGATGTTACCAAGATTGTCTTGGAAACAAAAGATTTACAAAAAAAAGAAACCCTTAAGATAGAAATTGGATATAATGAGGCAAATGCTGGGTGAAAAGGATTAAATATTCTGTTAGCATGCCCAATAAAAGCAACTTTTACACTTGTGCAACAGGTGGGCAGACTGCTCATGCCCTCTTGACTGGACCTCAGATCCAATGGGCATGAGTTGCATGATATCCCTCTTTCAGGAAAAGATGGCCTGGGGAAATAACTCTTGGAAAACCTTAACACTGCTGTTCCCAGAAGCAGAGGGTCAAAAACAAGAGCCCCCAAAGATCATCCAACTTCCTTCCCTCAGAACCAATTATACCTCATGCCTCTCTAGGTAGGGGGAGCAATTGGCTTTCTTGGGAAATGTATCTGGGTGCCAGGAAGGCTGATCATTTGAGGAGATATCAAATCAAACAGTGCTTGCTATAGCCCAAGCTGGTATCTGATGATATTATGGGGGGGACCTTGCTTAAGACTTTACCTGCCAATTGGAATGGAACCTGTACTTTGGTTCAATTGGCTATATCCCTTCCACCCTGACATTTCCTAGATCAAATTAATCACAGTGCTCTGAAAATGAGAATCTCTCTTCCCAGGGATCACTGCATCCCCATAAGTCAACAATTAAAACTCAACCAATTTTGAGTCATTTTCCCTTTGGTGGTTCACGATAATGGATTATGTTGAGGACAACCATCAAGAAGTAATTATGCCCCCTCATCTGTATCCTGTATCGCTATATACTTCCAATAAATTTGAAAAAAAAAGAAGTAATTATGTAAACAAAATTACCAAGGAGCTAAGCCTTACTGATGAAATAATGTGGAAAAAATAATTATACTTGTTGTTTTCTTATTATAGCATTCGGGGCTGTAACCCTGATTAATATATAGAGGATATTGTTCAGAGATTGACAGCTATTACTAAACAACTTTCAGCTATAGGCCAAATGAGGCCACCTGCATCTGATGTAGTCAAAGATGAATGTCAAAAATTAATATCAGAGTTTGAAGAAAATAGTATATGTGTATCATATAAGAGGGGGGAATTGTAAGATGTCTTTTCTGTCAGACTTGAAAGACTGTAATGTATAATCTACTACCTCCTTCTACTACCTCCATTTTAGATCCTCCTCCCCCTTTGAGGATAGTAACTCATTCACTTGTATACACCCACCTGTGTCCGCCCACCTCTTTCCAAGGACCCCTTCTGGTACCCAGCCATCTTCTTCTGGTGAACTTGGAGTCACTATGACCCTCCTCACGTGTGCGGCAACCCCCACCCCCATTCTCTCCCAGTCGCCACCTACTCCTTCTTGCACCTGCCTCCACCTAATCATAGCCAATCACGCAGACTGTGCACCTGAGCTCCTCCAATTAGGGCGAAGGGCAGTACTGCGTCAGGCTGGAGTTAAAAACCCCTCACTCCCTTGCAAGGCGCACATTTTTCTTTCACCCTTCCGCCGAAGTAAAATTTCTGCCTTGCTCACCTACACCCAACCATGTGTTTGATCTCATTAAAACAGTCTGCACAGACTAGGACCAACTCTCTCCCAGCACCCAGCATAACTATGCTGGCAAATGTGTTGATCACTGACAGCATTCCCAAATGCAGGACAGAGGACACTCTGAGTCAAGTTCCATCTCACACAATACACAGAGATGACAAATCTTAACTGGTCTGTTAAAGCTTTGTAATCTGGCCACAAGGTACGGAAAAAGGAACTCACCCTCATGAGTCACGAGGGAGATGAAAATCGAGACCACATGAGATATGCCTTACAACTGCTAGGATGGCTTTTCCAGAACAAGCCAGCAGGTGTGGCAGGGGAGAAGGGCAGCCCTGCACCCTGCTGGAGGGAATGTGAGCAGTGCAGCCACCTGGATAACAGCACGGAGGGTCCTCTAAACAGTGGGCCACATGACCCAGTGTCCAGGACCAGATACACACCTAAGGAGGCAACACCTGCATTCCTGTGTGCATGGCAGCCTTGCCACAGCAGCCGGAGAGCGACCTACAGGTGCCCACAGATGGCCCCATGGGCAAAGACACATGGCACTTCTACACACACACAATGGCAGGTTACCAAGTCTCAAAAAAGAAGTGGACTTCTGCCACTCATGACAAGGTGGATGGTGCTGAGGACCTTAGGGTAGTGAGTCACCACACAGAGTGCACCTCTCCAGTGGAACTGAAAATGTCGCATGCTCTCCAGGGGCGAAGGTGAACGGGAGGCATTGTATCCTAAGAGACAGCGGGGATTCCAGAGAGGATTCTGGAAGGGCTCGGCACACTCAGCGCCCCTACTGTCCCCACTGCAGGGGGAAGGAACGCTCATGTAGCAACTAGGGCTCAAATGCAAAATGACTTGTTCCAGGGCCTTCCTTCCCAGGGTCCTGAAAACCTGACAGGCTCATCCACTTCATGCTTTTGATACCGCCGATCCTCACCTTATTCTACGCTCACTACAAGTCGTAAGAAAGATGAGAAAGAAAATGCACAGCTGCCAGCACAGAGCCTACCTCGTGGATCCAGGCCTCTGGGGCATCTGAACAAAACAAGGCAATCTTAGTTACGACACATTTTACAATGGTGGCATCGTGAAATGCAAAGTCGTCATGGTTCACAAAATAGAACGTCAATATTTCCAAATAATTTAAAAGGATTTTAAAGAATTCATGATATTTAATTTGTCCTTGAATACATTTTAACGAATCATGCCAGTTTGAAAATCACCTCCCTGTGTTCTTCCTCCTTTGGATCTCCTCCCACTTTCACGCCACCCCTCCGTGTGCACAGCACTTCGGGAATGGGGATAGGGTTTGGCCCTCTGGCTGTCGGCTGTGAGGGCTCAGCAAAGGTGCACAGGATCTCACCATGCAGGAAGCTTAGGAGCCAGCACCTAGAGAGGTTTGTAACTGTAATAATATGCTCTAAGAATAAGCATACTAAGCACATGACCAAACCGAATGCCCACATCAGGGGAAGGAGAAAAGCAAAGATGTATCAGCAGATGGGATCCGGCATGCTTACTCATGCTCCTGTCAACATGGCCAGTCATGGTGCCAGGGAACCCGCCAGACACTGACCAAAGGTAACAGTCATCTAATTTCTAAGGAGTGCTCAAAATCCCCAACCATGGTGTGCAATGGCTCCTCATGAGCCCTAGTGAATAAAACTTACTTGTCTGTGCTTTGATTTTAAAGAGGAGGAGGAGAAGGAGACTTTTGAACTCAGATCCAAATCTATAGCTTGAACAGTGTTTAGTAACAACCCTAACACATGCAATGCTGGAGCATGCCCCAAGCCTCTTGCCACTGTGCTCCTATTACTTTATCAAGTTCACAGCCAAGCACTAAGTTCATAGGGAAACTGAGGCAAGAGGAATTAGGATGGCTGGCCATGGTGTGAGCTCATCACCACAGGGTCTGCAAACTCTAAGGCCTGCTGTATGCAATTAAGGGCCAATCAAGAGATGCACACCAGGGCTGGAGCAGTGGCTCAGTGGTTATGGCGGCTGTCTGGCATGCACGAGGATACAGGTTCAAACCCCAGCACCACGTACACAACGAAGTATCAGAGCAACAAAAGCCACATGGAAGACTAAAGTTGATTCTCTCTTTCTCTCTGTCCCTCTCTCTTTAAAAGAAAAAAAAGGTGCACACCAGTGCTCACATGGCTGGCTGTGTGCTCCATGGGCAGTGTGGCACCTAGGTCAGAGCTGGGGTGACCATATATACTTCCAGCTGGCAGTGTTGAAGGAGGCCTTGCCAACAGGTGGCATAAGTTCAAAGGATAGCCAATTGGGCATAGGCGTCACACAGCCTAGAGTTCTAGATAACTGCCTCATCAGATCCACCCTGTAATCCAGGTGAGGTCTCAGCTTAGCCCCACCCTCCAGGAACATTAACGAGGTCACTCACGTGGCTTTGCATTGGCAACTACAGCCAGGCTCTCAGGCAGGTGCACGGCAGGACATCTGCTGTGGTGCCCTGAGCCAGGGCCGTACTCGATCACTGCCACATGCCCAAGAGGAACACTCCACTTCAGCAGGTACCTCTGGCTGGCGGTGGCACGGCCCTCGTGGGAGGAGCTGAAATGACAGGAGGGCTCATCACAGGTGCAAGCTCTGGAACTCTTCATCCTCAGTCACGAGAGGGGTGTGGTTGGGGGGCCTCCTCTTTCCCACCCAGAGTGGCTTCATGGGGACCTCCGCCCAGTGAGCAAGTGACACCCTTTCACACTCTTACTTAGGGGATGGGGGAGAACCACCACTTCCCGGGAAGCATAAAGGGAAGAGCTGGGGGTTCATAAGACTGGAAGCAGTCCTCACAGGCACTGGCTCTAGAATCCTCCTCACTGCTGTAGTCATGCTGTGACAATTTGCACAGCAGCGACCCCCACTGCATCCTGACCCAAGCATTGAAGAGCACCCAGAAACTCAGGGAAACCATGCAGAGAAGCATGTGACACACGTTACCAAGGCAGGATGCTGTGGGAAGTGAGAGCAGCAACCAGACATGCACACAGCACAGGGCTGTACCACTGGTGGGAATCAGATACACAGCATCCTTATTGAAGCAGGAGAGACCATGAAAATTCAGGATTATTTTGTAGCCACCAAAACTAAGGACCCTGAGGAGCCATGGCAAGAATGGCTGCTTCCTGGGCAGGTGTGTGCCAGGCGCTGTGCCAGCTGCCTTCATGACTCTCTCACCTCTTCCCCACAAGAACCCTGCCCGGCATCCATCAGCATTTTCTTGGCTGTCTTTAGGATCACCGCCCCTATTCACAGACAAGGCTGTGGCCTAGACTCAGGGTGATTTTGACAGTTTTAAGGTGCTCTGGAGTGCTGAGGACTCTGACCCCATGTGTAAGCTTCGGGTGTCCACCACATCTTCACTCTTCTGGGACTGTATCAGTGGCGAGGGTGGCTTGGCTCCCTGTGGTCTATGGAGTGCTGAGGAGCGTCTCACAGCCACTCTCTTGGAGGAGAGGGCCTGACCTGTTGCATTCCCAACTTCCACAGTGCCAATGCTTCCACTAGACCACTTCAAGGTACTGAGGTGTAGCAAGTGGCTCCCAAACCCCTGGACAGTTAACAACCAGCTGACGAACCCCTGTGAGCTGGCTGCACCCTAGCTGGGCTACCTGAGACAGCACTATAAGGATCTAGTTACTTTCAAATCAGTTCCTCCTGCTCTACCTACGCGTGGCTTCTCAGATGTCCTCAGCCTCTGTGATTTAAAGTGAAGGAACAAAGATCGGTTCCTTCAGAGTGTAGATTTCCTACATTAGCACACATAGGCCCAAACTGAAAAGCATAAGAAAGTCATTTGTCAAAAATACACTTACAGAGAAGCAGCTAAAACAAGGACGTAAACACCACCACAGAACTGCGGCAGGACAGAGTGTTCAGGGCTCCACCAGGGCCTGAGCAGAAGAGTGAGCACACATCTGTGTATCTAATCTCTACCAGCAGAGACCTGGTGCCTCTCAGCAGCCTACTCACAAACACACCACCTCAATCACAGGATTAGACCCTCAACTGCAGGACTAGACCTGGGCAAAATGATGATTTTAGGGTGGAAGGAGAGGAAGTGGTGCCTGCGTGGCACTGTGCGGTGGCTGGTAGGGCAGGCATGCTCTTACCGGGAGCTGACTGTGGCACACATTAGCACGTCGTTGAGCATGAACAGCCGGCGTCCTTTGGTCTTGATGACTTCTCCTCTGTCGTTGTAAACTGTCTCTATCACATCATCAGATCGAATAAGGTATCGACTTCCACTGCTGAGGAGCTGAACGTTCAGAACACCCACAGTTACCACTGAGTGCACCCAGAAGAGGCTGCAGAAAACTCTTGCAAAAGAGGAGAGTGCATCATCCACATTCCACAGACCTGAAGAGAACCCACACTCTCCTGCTCACTGCCCAGGGAGGGGATACATGGGCTCAGAATGTGCCATTTCAAATCAAATGCTCTACAGAGGTCAGTGGAAGACGCTGGCCTGGCAAAGGACCTGTCCTTCCCTTCACCTGCTGCTCCACTCCTTCACCCTGCCACCCACAGTGAACCACTCAGTGACCTGCAGCACCAGCAGCAAGGAGCAGCCGGGCCTGTAGCAACTGCTCTGCAATCTACTCCCAACCGGACGCGAGAGGCGTAGTTAAGTCATTTCTTACAGTATGCCAGGTTCCAGTCCCCTCAGCCAAACAGATACAGCCAGTCCTCTGAAGATGCTTTGTACCAATCGATAGCTGATACGTCACGCAGAAGTCATGCTTCTAACAATCGGTCAACAGGAAACTCAGGGTCCTTAGCCCAGATGATCCTACCATCCTCTAATCCTCAACTGAAGCCACTGCCCAGCTCTCCACGGTCAGGGAGACACGAGGCTGGCCTTTCCAGCCAGGTCACGCTGATGTGACATTCTGTGAAGCAGTGTACTCTCTTCCTGACCCGGCTCACTCTGCGCACAGTGCATTCAACATGCAAGAGCCACAGGGAGGAGTGACTTTAAATCACCATGTCAAGATAATGACAGCTGGAACTCTGCTTAGGAAAAGCCCCACACAAGTCGTTTGCAGAACTGGGGAGACTGCTGCTTAAAGTGTGTTGCTGTAAGTTCTCAGAGCACTGAATGTCATCATGAAGTAGGAAATTACTCCTATTGAGAAAAAGTGTGATTTTTAGCAACACTATTACGTACAATGATTTAACACAGCTCATGTAAATAAACACCCGCCCTGGGAAAAAGGCCTAAATAAACACGGGAAAGTCTACAGAGTCAGCACTGCGGGAAAAAGATTTTGGAAACACGAAGCTGAAACACAGCCTGGCCAAGGGACCTCTATCCTGCGTCCTGCATTACTTCACACAATAACACAGCTTAGAGCTGCATGGGTGGGCAAGAGCATACTGCTATCTGAAATGGAATACAATTAAGCCAAAAGAGTGACTCTTCACCTTTCTGGGGTCCTCACCCAGCTGAGGAGCTAACGAGCCTCAGACCCCTTTCCTCAGAAGATGCTGAGACTGCAGATGCTAAGATGTACACACAGTCCTTGGCATTCCTGGATATTCCTTGCCCCACACAGAGCTCTCCAGCAACCCCAGTTAAAAACTAGGGGCCAAGAGAATGATGCCGAGACTGGTAAGGAGGGGCTGAGTGACTGTGGCTTGTTAGTGGAAAGCAAAAGCAGTCACACATAGGGTTGAGCAAGACTTCTCTCTACCTTGTCCAGGTACCTTTCGTTCACGGCTTTCGCGATCTGCTTGATCTCACAGCGCTGGTCCGCGTCCCTCTTCCTTTCGTTTAACTTCTCTGCTAAGGTTTCGAGCTCTGTCAGCGCCATCTGCAGGGGCAGCCTGTCGGGGTGTCCTCTGGAGGTGTTCTTCAGCATGTCCTATGAGCAAGAGGCAGAATGTTGGAGTCACCACACACACACTTCTGGCTCCCATGGAACAGCTGGAAGACAGCTGTGGCCTTGGCCACTTCTGCGAGAGATGACCCATGGGAGAGGGTGACAAGCTGGGTGCACATCTGAACAGCTCCTTCTGCAACAACAAACCAACTTCCCAAGTGGAATCACCAGTGCGGACACCCATGCTCTCAATGGAGGGCTCTACCAGGAACATGCTGCCCCCTTAGGGCCAGTCTGTCCCTCACTGGGACCCAGCGGTTGGCTGCTTTTCTCAACCTGAGTCACAAAACTGCACCCATGCACAGACAAGCTCCGCAACCTTTTCTACTCCCAATCCTGGAAAAAGCACAGTATTCAACTCCCCAGCGGGGCTACGTGTCCTAGCACCTCTGCTACAGGAGTCTGCCTCAGGGCAGCAGGCCACTCTGGACACATATAGGCAGACCTGCGCTTCCTGTCCCTGTGTCTCAATGGTAATTCTCAGTATTCAAAGCTCTTCCGTATGGCTGTATTTGTCTGGGGATCTGTGACCAGGGATCTTGATGCCACTGCTGTTGTTGTCCTGGGGTGCCATGAGCTGTACCCACAGAAGACAGCCACCTCAATCAACGTGTGATTGACTCGCCAGCTCTGCCCGCTTCCCTGATGCAAGATCCTGAGTTAGACAAGCAATGACCCTATAAGGCCCCTATGTGGTCAAGGGAAAGGAAGCAGCCTTCACATTTCACTTCAGATCAAAGGTTAGATACAATCAGGCCTAGTGAGGGAGGCACACTGCCGATGAGACAGGATGAAACCTAAGCCACTTGCACCGAACAGCCACGCTGAATGCCAAGAAGTTACTGGAGGCCACTGAAGGAGCTGTGCCACAGAACTCAGATGGTAAGAAAGCCTGACTGCTGCACTCCAGAAAGCTTCCAGGGTCTGTCTGGAGAGCAGATGTAGCCTTCAGGTGACTGTGAGGAGTTCAAGACTTCCAGGCAAGGGTGGGTGCAGACGTGGGGACACAGCAGGGACCCAGAGCCACAGTGGTGCCTGAAGCCTTTGCATCAGCCAGAGGTCGGATGGGTGCGGGCTGCTTCTAACCAGCCAGCAAAGGAAAGTTCTTGAGACAGAGTCTACTCCTGAGAAGATGCTGCAGATGCTGCAGAGACGACGAGGAAGAACTTAGAACACAACGCAAACACGGACAGCCGCACAGCACAGGGCTCCAGGGAGACGACGAGGAAGAACTTAGAACACAATGCAAACACGGACAGCCGCACAGCACGGGGTTTCAGGGGACTGAGGCCCATTCTGAGAGGAGCTCTACCCTGGGTAAGATGCCACAAAACAGCATGCACGCCTCAGGGAGATCTTTGGTGAGAGGAAGAGTCAACTGGTGGGCTCATCCTGCAGTTCTGAGAAACTGCCACATCCAACCAACCTTTAGCAGCTACCATGTTGAGGCCTGCCCCTCTACCAGCAGGACCAAGACCCCCGAAAAATAGGAGGTCAACAACAATAGATCAACAGCCTATTTCTGTTAGGGCAGCGAGTAGCTTTTCGACTTGATAAATTGACCACAGTACTTCTGCATCTGACGCTGGGAAAGCAAACTACTCTCATGATTCCTCATTGCTGACTCACTAACAGCAATGGTCTGCAGCAAGACCAGTGACACTCTTGCACAGGTAGATGCAGGGATGCGCACATGTGCACAGGTATAGGTCCCACGCCGTGGGCTATGGCGACACACCTGCACAGATGAATGCAGCGATGTGCACATGCACACTGATACAGGTCCCACCCCGTGGTCTCGGGCGACACTCCTGCACAGGTGGACGCATGGACGTGCACATGTGCACAGGTACAGGTCCCACCCTGTAGGCTCCTGGTAATGCTGCCTGTCAGTGTGGCTCCACCCACAGTGACAAACGCGGCTCTGGGCCATGCATAGCAGAGATGGAGGGAGCTCACTACACCTCCCATTCACTCTTGCTGTGAACATGAAGTGCCTTAAAAATATAGTCTTAAAAAACAAATGAGGCTGCATCTCCCCTCTGCCCAGCACAGATGACTGTGGGCACCAGAAACCTGACACAGCACCTGCCCAGCCGAGCAGACTTCAAGGAGCACAGTGGAGCTGGACAAGGAGCCACCCAGCACTCAGCAGGACCCACTGCTGCACCCTGCTCCCTACCACCAAGAGCAGGTCAGCGTTCTTTCTCCAGCCCTGCTGCCTTCCCTTGTTTCAGCCCCTCTGTCTAACAGAATGTGTTTTGGAAAAACCTGGGGAAAGCCTTGCAGTTGCTCATGAACACACAGCCAAAATCTAACAACCAAGACTGAAATTTTCTCAAATTAGAAATCATAAAATTGTTAGTAAGTCATGAACAAAATCAGCCTTCTGTATTCTCACAACCATGCTCACTGTGCACTGACGGTCAGCAACAGCCAAAGGACTGACTGGTAACCACCAAAACCAGCCGCATGGGTGCTGGACACATGCTGCTTGGACGAAGGCCAACCGCATTTTTGCGGGGTGGCGGTGATAGTCCTGAGGATACAGGACAAAGCTGTTACCTGGAGCAGAAGGATGAACTGCGGGAACCTCTGGATGGGCTTCACCATCAGGCTGTAGAGCGTGACCCTGTCTGGACTGGACTCCTGGCTCTGCTGTGGGGAGAGCGTAGGTCATTCAGTGCAGCTGCAGCCACCCCGTGGGCTGGATGCCAGACTAAGCAGTGGCTGAGCGCCACCCAGACTTGCATCTTGCCTTTAGCTCCAGAAAGAAAGATCTTCATCAAACTGTGGACAACAGAGGCTGGAGCAATGGCTCAGTGTTTACGGCGCTTGCCCGGTACGCGTGAGTACACGAGTTCAAACCCCAGCCCCATATGTACAGCTAAGTGTCACGATAGCCACATGAAAAACTAAATAAAAATTGATTCTGTCTCTCTTCCTCAATGTCCCTCTCTCTTTAAAAATAAAAACAAAAACAAAAAACCGTGGATAACAGTCAGCACCCTGATCTGGGAAGAAACTGGTGTCACTGCTGGCCCATGGAAGGGCCACATCTGTACCTTAGGTTCAGCTATGGGTATGAAGGTGCCCTGGATATCTATCCTGGCCATTTGGCCTCAGAAGAGGATAGCCACCTCTTCTGCTTCTTTGAGCAGAAGGTCCTGGTGCCAAAGGGTCACCTTAGCCCACCTCCCTGGGCCTCAGAGAAGACCTCTACTGGGTTGGACCACTGGCCAGCTGAGGCTGTGAGCAGTCCTGACCCGGGGCTGCACCTGGTGTATGCAGCAACCCCAGTGAGGGCAGCACACATAAGCTCTGTTAGTATGCCCCAGCCTAAGCCATCAGGCTGCTGGCGAGCCCATCAGTGGCACGGCACACCATGGCTGACATCTCAGTGAGATCACAGCAAAACCCTCAGAAGAAATCATTTTTTAACTCAATCATGCTTTCTTTCCCCCAAGAGAGAGAAACACTGACAGCATTAGGACACAGAGTACTGCAACTCCCCAAGCCTGGGTTCAGACTCCACCACTGGCCAATGAACGGCAGGGTCCACTGTGCTGAATAAGAAAGGAGGAGGGGGAGCTATCCCAGCTTAAATAAAACACTGCTGCTGGCCAGAGAACTACCCCTGTTACTCAGCCCATGAGCAGAAGTTTCCAAGAACACGTTCCAAGCAACAAGAACATGCATGTCCTGAGGCCTTCTAGTGCACACCAGCACATGGGAAGGGTCGGGTCTTGAGGGGACCCCTCCAGCCTGTTCACCTGGCCTCAAGCCAGTGCCCACCAGGGAACCTCTCTCCATTGCTGCTAAGCCAGACATCAGCAGGGCCCTGGGCTCTCTCCAGCAGGCATCAGGAGGGACAAAGCCCATGACCCAGTCATGTGAGGCTCCTCCTTAGGGGTCAGGTTTCGCTATTGCTCTGACCCAGAGGGGACATTTTCCAGCCCAGAATCTAGATGCCAGGTTTTCTTTATCCCCAAGAAAACTGCCAAGGCAACTCTGGGGTCTGATTTCCTTTCTGTCTGTCCACACAGTTTTAAGTGTGTGCAAATACAAGTTGCTTTCAGAAAGCTACCTGAGGGCCTAAAATGCACTCATTTCTAACCTGAACCAATGCCCAAGGCTCTGTTTGTGCTACAGCCCTTGCAACAAACAGCACTGTGCCTTTGGGGGCAAGGCTGGTCGAGCTCCATCACGAGATACTCTGACGTAGGACACTGCTGAAGGCACTGTACCTGGATAGGGAAACGCGCTCACCTTGAGGAATTCCAGGAAAGCAGGCTTCGTGGCACACATCTTCTTGAGCACTGCCACGGCTGTGCTGAAGTTGTTCACGTACTCGCTGTAGGCGTCCAGCACCATGGACTTGGAGAACTGCAGCAGGGGGAAGGGCAGGAAGGACAGCCCATCTTAAGCACTGCTCTGGCAGCCCCAAGAAACCCTCCAGATCTTCCCTGGCTCCCACAGCTTTCCCTTCCCTTCTGCTAGCCTGCTGAGCACTCCCCCAGGCAGGCTGGCTGATCTCAGGTCACCAACCCCAGGCACTTTCAGGGTCCCTATTCTACACTGTGTTGATCAAGCTTCACCTGAGAAACACCAGCCTACACTCCTGTTGCTGCCCCTGCTGAATGCCACCTGCCGGTGAGCTCAGGGATCACTGGGTGGTACCAGAACTCTCAGACACAGGCATCACCCTTCCCCAAACACACAGCACAGGGGAGACAGCACTGCTCCAGTATCAGGTCCCATGCTCTGTGTGTTCATTTTACTGTTTTCCTAAAAACACACAAGTTTCAAAAGGCAGCAGGGCTGGAGCAGTGGCTGGGCGGTTACAGTGCTTGCCTGGCATGCATGAGTATGCGAGTTCAAACCCCAGCACTTGGACACAACGAAGTCTCCGAGGAACGAAGGCCACATGAAAAAATAAATGAAAACTGTTTCTCTCTTTCTCTCTCTCACTGAACCTCTCTCTTAAAAAAAAAAAAAAAAAATTAAAAAGGCAGGTACATCTGCCCCTAGCATCAGCTTCCAGAGACACGAAAAGTATTCCACGCTCTTGCACTGAGGATCCATGTGTCCTAGAGAGCTGTCGGCAAGCCCTGCAGTAAGGATCGGTGTGCCTGCCCAAGAGAGGCAGGTGTTCTCACCTAAATCACAGCTGAAAAAAAGACTTCTTTCCATTTTAAGACATTTCCAGGGTGAAACTGAAGCTGATATATAACACAGGCAGAAAATGTAAAACAAGTATCCAACATTCCCTTTTTGTCTGTCATAACGATCTGTGAATTATGCAAATATCTTGGTAAGAACTTCGTTTTCACATTAGCTTAAAAATATCCTGCAACTTGTAAACACACTACATAAGAAAAATGTTTCTGGTCATTATTACAGCATTCATTTAACAAGCACATGAGAACTTCCAAGCTTGCACCCCTTCAGCAGCATCATTACCTTAAACAATCAGACACCAGCCTATTTTATCTACACCCTTCTACATCAGGGCAGCAGAAATCTAACCTGCATGTGATATGTAAAATTCATACCAGGAGCCAAGGTAAAATGACTCAAAACTGCCAAAGCAGAATCTCAGCACCGAGGGTTCTGGCAGCTGCTCTCCTGCCAGAAACATGGATGAAGCTGCCGCAACATCACATTCCTGTGTCACAGAGTCTGGACCTACACACACTGAGGAAGACATCAGGTATCTTTCTACTGTTCCAGGCCTGGGCAACTCTGGGCCCAGAAGTGAGACCCGAGCCAGGAAGAGAGGGCCCAGTGGCAGGGCATGTCCTGACATGTCACAATACCGCTGCCAAGAGAGTCTTCGTTCATCAGCCAACAGCGTTTCCCAATGATGTACCCAAGACCTGCCACGTATGCTTTCCAGTGGCTCCAGACGCACCCTTTGCCCTGACCCTCACCACCCCTGGCCTCCCTGGAAAGCCCCTCAACATCTCCTTCGGGAGCACTGGGCCAGGGCACTGCAACTTCAGAACCGCATCCTCAAAGGCTCGCTGCTACCCTGAGGGTGCAGCCCTGATGCTATGTGGGGACAGCACGGGACACAACTGCCACCAAAGGGCCAGAGGGGAAGAAGACACACACAAGGCATAGGGCTTCAGGCACGCAGCTGAATTACCGAGGCCACAAAGACGTCACCAATGGTTTCCACGGTGTCCCACTCAGACACACGGCTAGCCAGGGCAATCTGGAACAAGGAGTGGCACTGCAGGATCTCCTTGACGCGGTAGAACACCACCCGCAGCTTCCTCTCGCTCAGAACCCGTGGCTCCATCTCCGACAACGGCTTCTCATATTGCTGAGCCAGAAGCAAGTGCAGGTGGCAGACGTGTTACGGGAGGGGCAAGAGTACATGAGAATCCAGTTACGTAGACGGCGTCTACTTCAAAACAAGTCACAGGACTCTGAGCCAGTACAGACACAACACTCCTGCCTTTGAGAATTTTTCAAATTTGAACACTATATGTTCAAAAACATATATGTGCACGGAAAACATATATATACCAAAGTACACATCAAAAAGGATGATAAAAAATGTATTATATGACACAACATTTAGGTACCTCCAAAATCCTCTTCAGAGAATCTACATAGTTCTTTTCACTTTCAACAATGGAACCTAGAATGTATCTTCTTACAACCTGTTAGAAATTTGAAAATATGACAGGAGAAAATTGCTTCAAAATATATACAAATAAATTTTAATGCTAAATTGGGGTTTGTTGATGATTTTTTAAAATTAAATAATAGGTATAGGAAACCTAAGGCCTTTCAAATATTTTTAATGTTCTGTTAAGTAGCATTACAGATATAAAATACTTCCCCTTTTAATACAATTACTTTATCTTTTAAATCTCAAATTATATACTATAAATACAAAAGGAAAAACAAAATCATAGTACTAAAGACAAATCAATTCCCTTATATAACAATAATGAATGGAATTATCAATTGTATTTCATGTGCCCAACACCAAGTTTGATATTTCACATATAAATTAAGTATAAAAATCCAGTTACAGTCTTGATCAAAGAATGCTATTAGCAACACTTATCTAAAATCATTATTCCACTGTTATGGAAAAACAGCTAGTTTGTAGAGTACTGCGGAATAGATTCCATCATTTTCTGTCTGCAAAGATCTTCTGACCATGCAAAGACCCACCGATAATGCTAGGAGTACGGGGGGTTAAATCACTCATGTCACTTGGAGGTGTGAAACCCCTCTACATCTGCGATGCTCGCAATTCCAACGCTCACATTAACTTTTACTTTGTCTCTCATTACTGAAGTACATGAAGTACAAACGTGTGATGGTAAGATGCCTGAAAAAGGCCAACGGTGGGGTGGCACTTGGCACTGACCACCCTGAGACACCACAGCAACTGTTGGCCAGTAAGGGAAAATAAAGCAGAACATTACAGTGGAGATGCTCCAAAGCCAGCATGTGCACAGCATACACCCCCACACATGCATACAGGCACATACACTAGGCACCCTCCTGCTGAGTGACAGTACCCGAGGGCCCTGCAGTGCCACCTTCTGGGCACAGACATCATTTCCCACAGAGGAAGCACCTGCTGTTAGACTCCAGAGCAAGGAGATCCACCGAATATTAACTAGGGAGTCATCATTCTCATATTTAATTCACAAAAATAAACACTTCCAGGATACCTGGAGACACATATATTATTTAAAATACAGGTGTGGCTGGGTACAGTGGTACACACTTATAATCCTAGTAGTTCGGGAGGCTGAGGCAGGAGGATCACAAGTGCAAAACCTGCCTCAGCCACTTAGTGAGGCCCTAAGCAATCCAGCGAGACCCTACCTCAAAATAAATATAAAAAAGGGCTGGGGATGTGGCTCAGTGGTTGAGTGCCCCTGGGTTTAATTCCAGGTACCTAAATAAGTAAATAAATAAAATAGAGGTGTGCCTGGGATTAGAAATAAACACAGGACTAGTGTCCAGAAAGCCTCCTAGCCTGAACAACCCAGTAGCTACTGCTATGACTTTGACCTTGGCTGGTATAAGGTATTCAAATACAAAGACAAAACCGGTCTCCTAGATTTCATGCCTACTGCAGGTTAGGTCCGTGTTTCTCCATGTTTCTAGGCAGCTAAAAAAAGACATACCAAATAGCATGCTCAGACAGGGGTGGAACAATGACAAATCCAAGGTCATAGATCAAGGTCATAGAAGAGAATTAAACATGGAAAGGGGCTTTTGTGCTAAAGACAAGGGAGCAAATGAGGGCAAGAGGTGTCCCCAGGAGGGTGACTGAGGCAGAAGCCAGACCAGGAAAAAGGAGGTGCTCTCACTGCTGAGCCATGGGGGCTACAGACATTCCCAGGCCTTCCATGCTGGCTGCCACAAGCACCAGTTCCCAGAGAATGGCAAGCAGGAGGCTTCCTCAGAAACCAGGGGACTTTCAAGGAAAGGACGCACAGAAAATAAACAAGGCCTTTCCTTCACCTCCTGAAACAGGACACAGAAGAACGCCACACACGAAGCCTTTCAGCTGCTACCTTCCTTCCAGTTCTGAAAGAAGAAATCAGGAATTCAAAAGTAGCAACACCCCCAGTTTAACCTTTAAAGACAAAACTCCTAAGGCAAGCACAGTTGACAGTAGCAAAAAATAATCCATGTGAATCGTGACCGCAAGAAAGCCAACTGAACCGAAAAGCAGAGGCACCTGAGAGCCCAGCCCAGCCCTGGGGCACTGGAGCCGACAGTGCTGCGAGACAGTGCCCTCAGCCCTTCTCACAGGCTGTGTTACAGGATCGGAAAGCGCTCACAGCTCCTACTACCTCCGCTCCACACAGAGGGATTCAAGTCAGTCACTGCACCAACGTGACCAAGTTTAACCCAGCGGCACCCCTGCGGGTTGGACTGGGCTTGGAGAATTGCTCCTGCTGTACAACCTTCCAAAACCACAAGGGTCCACGAACTCGCTGTGCCGCCCAGACAACTGCCGGGCCAGGAGGCAGGAATGGTGGGACGCCCGCCCGCAGTGCCTTTCCACCGCTCCGTCCACTACATGCTCCAGAAGACCCTCCTAGACCCCACGCAGGCTGCACTCAGCAGGAAAGGCCATGGAATCGTCCAGAACCTCCACAGACAAACCTTACAAACACACACTGCAGGAGCACAGCTCAGAACGGTACCACCTACGCCCCACCCACTCACAGCCACCCAGGCCCACTCCTCACGCCCCGCCCACTCCTCAGCCACACC
>PVKS010036354.1:0-19420 GCA_004027875.1 Aplodontia rufa | reverse complement strand
AGGCACACTTACACACTGTTGGTGGAGCTGCAGACTGATACAGCCCCTCTGGAAAGCAGTGTGGAGAATCCTCAAAAAATTACGGATGAGCCCACCATATGATCCTGCTATTCCACTCCTGGGTATTTTTCCAGGGGATTTATAATCAGCACATTATAGTGACACACCAATATCTATGTTCATAGCAGCTCAATTTACTATTGCTAGTTTATGGAAACAACCCAGATGTCCCTCACTGGATGAATGGATCCAAAAGCTGTGGTACATATATACCATGGAATTTTACACAGCAATTAGAAACAATAATATTGCAGCCTTTGAAGGTAAATGGATGGCTATGGAAGAAATTATGCTGAGTGAAATCAGCATAACCCAGAGAACCAAGGGTCGAATGTCTTCACTCATCTGTGCAGGCTGGAAGTAGACCCTGGCCATTGAGAAAGGTGTTCTATTATCATGTGTTGAATCCAGATAAGGTGTAATGTTATACAACCTAATACATTTTTAGAGATATTGTGGGAAGGGGAAGTGAGGGATAAGGGTTGGTAATTGGGGGGGGGGCACTCCTGGGGGTAAATCTAGTATCCAGAAACTATACACATTTTATATTAGTTTGTTAAAAACTTGTATAGTTGTTCAAAAATAAATTTCTCAATTAAAAAAATACTAAGCAAAAAAGTGAAGTAGGAAGTATCACAATACCTGACCTGAAATTCTACTACAGAGCTGTAGTAACAAAATAGCATGCTATTGGCATCAAAATAAACATGAAGACCAATGGAGTAGAATAGAAGACACAGAGACAAATCCACAAATCTATAGCCACCTGATATTTGACAAAGTTGGCAAAAAATGTACCTTGGTGAAAAGACAGACTTTTCAACAAATGGTGCTAGGAAAACTGGACAGTCATATGCAGGAAAATGAAATTTGATCTGTATCTTTCACCATGCACAAAACACAAATCAAAATGGATCAAAGAATTAGGAATTAAACCAGATACTTTACAACTGTTGGAAGAGAAAATAAGGTCAACACTCCACCATTTAGGAGCTGGCACCAACTTTCTTAACAAGACCTCCATAGCACAAGAAATACAATAAAAAATCAACAAGTGGGAGGGTATAAAGTAAAAAGCTTCTGCACAGCTAAAGAATCAATTAAGAACATGAAGAGAGAGCCTACAGTATGGGAGAAAATCATGGCCATCTAAGCCTCTGAGAGGGGACTAATATCCAGAATATGCAAAGAAGTAAAAAATCTCAATACCCCAAACACAAACAACCCAATCAATAAATGGGCAAAAGAAGTAAACATAAACTTCTTGACATAAGAAATAAAAAGGCCAATAAATATAGGAAAAAATATTCAACATCTCTAGCAATCAGAGAAATGCAAATCAAAACTCCATTAACGGGCTGGAGCGGTGGCTCAGCGGTTTCGGCGCTTGCCTGGCAAGCACGAGGACCCGGGTTCAAACCCCAGCACCACGTACGCAACTAAGTGTTGGAGCAACTAGGGCCACGTGAAAAACTAAATAAAGTTGTTTCTCTCTTTCTCTGTCTCTCTCACTGTCCCTCTCTCTTTAAAAAAAAAACTCCATTAACATTTCAACTCACTCCAGTCAGAATGGCAAAGATCAAGAATACAAATAACAGATGTTGGAGAAGGTGTGGGGAGAAAGAAACTCTTGTACATTGTTGGTGGCACTGCATACTAATACAACTACTCTGGAAAGCATGGAGATTCCTCAAAAAATTAGTGATAGAACCACCATATGACCCAGCTATCCCACTCCTGCATATTTCTTCAGAAGATATAAAATTGGCATACTACAGTGACATAGCTACCTCAATGTTCATAAAAGCACAATTCACAATAGTTAAATTATGCAATCAACCCAGATGCTCACCACAGGATGAATGGATCAAGAAACTGTGGTATATAGATAAACTGAAGTTATGCTCAGCCATTAAAAGAATGAAATCATGGCTTTTACTGGTAAATGAATGGGAATGGATAAAATCATGCTGAGTGAAATTAGCCAAACTCAGTAACTCAAAGGTTGAATATTTTCTCTCATATGTGGAAGCCAGAGTAAAACAAAACAAATGGTGAGAGAAGGATAAGTTTATATAATAGATCCATCAAACTCAAAATTAAAACTAAAAAAAATTTAAAAATATGTGTGTATGTGTGTGTGTGTGTGTGTGTGAGAGAGAGAGAGAGAGAGAGAGAGAGTGAGAGAGAGTGAGAGAGATAGGTATGGGGGGTGATCAGTGCAGAAAAGAGTTTGGGAGAGGGAGAAGGGAGTAGAAGTGCTGGGGGTGGTGAATTGGACCAAATTGCATTGTTATAATGTGTGCAAGTATGAGTGGATAAAATCAAATCCCTTCATTATGTCAACTATAATATGTCAAAAAAAGAGAAAATACAATTTTGACTTGGGAAATGCTGAAGGAACTTTTATACACATAAATATTGACTTCTTAGTCCAGCTTGGTGGTTCACACCTGTCATCCCAGAAGCTTGGGAATTGAAGGCAAGAGGAGCACAGTTCAGTCAGCCTCAGAAACTTAGTGAAGCCCTGAGTAACTTAACAAGACCTTGTCTCAAAATAAAAAATAAAAAAAGCCTGGGGAGTGGTTCAGTGGTTAAGCACAGCTAGGTTCAATCCCTGGTACTAAAAATAGTTTTCTATTTGTGCTCACTGTTTGGAACTTTGGAAATTGAGGTTTTGTAATTTCTCTTTTTCCCAGTTGGCATTTGGTGGGAACTAGAGACATGAACTGGATAGTCTAGTCCCTTGACTTCCAGGAACACTCAGCTAGCCAGGTCTGGGAGCTCCTGCTCAAGTCAGAGTGACTCATTGCAAGACAAAGATATATTCTGCTTTGGCACACTGACAGCCCAAATGTGCCTATGGTTATATCTCTGAGACAATGGACTAGGGATACTCATGACTCTGAAGGAGACAGAGCTATGATTCCTACTCTTGTTTTTTTTTCTGTACAAGCACGAGGAGTGTTTATTCCACCCACAAAAGTAGCAGAAAATATAACTTTTCAATGGTGTCACATACACATAACAAGCTTGCCATCTGAACCATTTTTAAGTGCACGGCTCAGGGGCATTAGTTCAACAGCATGACATCGTGCAACCATCACTACCAGCCCTCTTATGATCTTTTCATCATCACAAACAGAAACCCTGAACCCATTAAGGGATAACCCCTATGTTTCTCTTCTGTGATTCCTGCTCTTCAGGAAATTTTGGTGAGATCTTTCAAATGTTCATGGTGTGCCATGAGTCACGTGGTGTGGTTCAACGACTGTTTGTTCTCTGTGGAATCTTCCTAATTCCCTGGTAGAGGCAACAAAAAGCTTCTAGAATGACAGACATCATCTGTGATTGGTCAAGCAGGAGGACCAGCCCATCACACTGAGCACCCACTCTGATTGGTGGGCACAATGCCAAGCAGGAGGACTGTCCAATCACATTGAGCCATGTGGTTTGCTGACAGGTCCCCAAGCAGCAGGCCATCCAGTGAGGCGTCGAGTTAGCCCATGACGTGACACAATACAGTCTATATAAAGGCTAATGGCCCCATAGCAACTGACATTGTTTGCTCCGCTGAGCGTTTGGTGGGCATCAGGGCAATGGCTGAGGCAGCTTGCAGCACATCTAGTGAGGCGTTCATCTGTCCTCAAGAGCCGGTGGAGGCCAAGAAGGTCGAGAGGGCCAAGGAAGCCGAGGAAGCGGAGGAGGCCGAGATGGCCGAGGAGACGGAGAGGGCCCAGGAGGCCGAGAGGGCCGAGGAGGCCAAGGAGGTGGAGAGGGCCAAGAAGGTCAAGAGGGCCGAGGAGGCCGAGGGGGCCGAGGAGGCGGAGAGGGCCCATAAAGTCAAGAGGGCCAAGAAGGTCAAGAGGGCCGAGGGGGCCGAAGGGGCCGAGGGGGCCGAGAGGGCCAAGAAGGCCGAGAAGGCCGAGAAGACCGAGAAGGCCGAGAAGGCCGGCAACAAGACTCTAAAACAGAAGAAGCCGAGGCGCCCCAGCAGCTCTGAGAGCGGAGGCAGTTTCTCCACCTATTTTCCCAGGGTGCTGAAGCATGTCCATTCGGGTCTCAGCCTCTCCCAGGGATCCGTGAGTGTCCTCGACTACTTTGTCAAGGACATGTTTGACCGCATTGCCACCGAGGCCGGCCGCCTGGCCCGTCAGAACAGGCGAGCCACTATCACCTCCGGAGACATCCAGACAGCCGTGCGTCTCCTGCTGCCTGGGGAGGTCGGCAGGCGTGCTGTGTATGAGGCCTCCAGGGCCATCCAACGGTCACACAACCAGCAATGAGCTGCGTCTGTGTGTCAACAGACAACCTCAAACTGCTCCTGTCAGAGCCACTACTTGGCCCAAAAGAACTGGAGAGCTGCCAGCACTGCACAGTTTGGGGTGGGTGAAGGGGTGCCCTGCCATTTCTTAAAGCATTCATTAATAAACTTAATGTTGCCACCTCTAATACATCTGTGGTTTCGTTTACTCCGAGGAAAACTGGATTTCTTTTAATGAATTTTTAAAATCGTTTTATTTAATGGTAATATCTGACATATTTTCCTAGGTTAAATAAGGTATTCCTAAGGTTAAATAAGGTCACATTTTGTTATAATGGGATTTACATTTTTCACTCTGGTCTCCAAGAAGTGTGGGGCAGAGTTACCCAGAGGTACTTTTTGTGTGATATGTCTGCAAATGCATAATCGGACATATCTCAGTCATTGATTTTAATGTATCACATATTCAGAATTCCTTAAATGTAGCAATGAAGATACAGAATTCATTAAATACAGCAATGAAGATACAAGAGGGTAGTCAAAATTACAAGAAATAACTCATTTTTCAATTTCCCTAGAGACCAAAGTTAGTAGTGTAATTCATTGATATTTTTCTTATTTTTAAGCTGAAAATCTTCATATCGTGCAATTATGCAAGGATGATGGGAATACAGCCCAATGGCCCAGTGTAGGCTGGCTTAGCCAGTGAGATACTTGAAGCCACTAAGTTACAGCCATAGAACCACAGTTTGGGTAGATTGCTAGGCGAAAGCAATAAGATCCTGTGAAATTCATCTTGGAGCTTGAGGAGTGACAGGATGTGATTTTTTTTTTGACTAGGACTGTTACCTTGCTTGTTTTTAAATGTGGTGAATTGAAAATACAAATCCAGAGCTGTGAGAAGGTCATGTTTCTTGCCCTTTTTATGAAATTATGAAAAGGTGAGTAAGAAAACCAGTATTACTCCTCTTTTTCCTCACATGATTTCAATGTTAATCACATTAATATCTTCTAATGTATTATAAATAAATCCTCTCATCAGGATTAGTACTTGTCATTAGTCAGGAAATTGGAACAATTTTGGGAATACATTTGAAAAAAGTACTTGCTGCACAAGGGGACTAAGGAAAACTAACCTGAAATCAACTGCAAGTAAATCTTGGGTGCTGACTCAAAATAGTTGTACAAATCTGGAATAAAACTTTGGATGCCAAAGGAGTCATACATCTTTTCCGGTAGACCAATAGGAAAATATCCATTTCACTAAGCCATTGAAATCATCATGGTAGTTGGTACTGCTTCAAAAGGCCAATATTTTTCATTTGAAATCATTTTTTTCATTTGAAATCAATATTTTCCATTTGCAATATTATTTCAAAGTGTTTCACGCATACCTAATTCATACATATCTTTTTAGGAGAAGTAATGTTAAATTATATCCATTAGAATATTTTTATTATGCTATGGGTGTTTTACCTTTGTAAATGCAAAAATTAAATAGCTTTAGTAAAACAGCTCAAAATGTGTCTGTGGATTAAAGACAGGGAGCATAATGGGACTGACAGGTGGATTAGTGAGCAATCATGATATAATGATATGGTTTACTGAAAGGATAAGCTAAGGGAAAGCGTTGACGTTTAAATAACAAATTATTAAGTGTTCAAGTGATTACATGTGGTCACTGGATTGAGAATGAAGTGCCTGGACACTGAGCAGGTGTCCAAGGGGTGGGATCTGAAGTGGCAGGTTGTATTGAGGCTGGTGTCATCAGGTCTTCAGTCATTTCTTTATCATTAATTGGAGAAGCACATGCATGTCACAGGAAACATCTAGATAGTGTAATATCCAAGGAACATGGCTGGAAGAATCCAGGTATGTGACTGAGGTGCACTGACAGATGGTAAAGTTTCGGGCTGCTGAGAGATGACTCTGAGAGATCCCACTCATTAAAGAGATTGAGTTCTGAGAAGTGGTGGATTTAGGGCATTTCCAGAGGCCTGACCCTGGGGTTGCAGCAATGTGGGGGAGGCAGGTCAAGGGGAAGCTCTAATGGGGGAATGTGGGAAGCAGGGCAGCCACAGAAAAAAAGGAGAGCCATAGGTAAGAGCTAGCAGCTGTTGGAGGGAGGCACTCAACCCACGGTAGGTGCCTGTCTCACTGTGAACCCACCAGCTTTGGGCATGTGCTCATTTAGCCCTTTCAGGCCTGCAATGGACTGGACACTGAGGGCCAAGTGGGAGCCTCTGGGCTATCTCTGGTTGCTGGCTACATCCCAGGCAGTCTCCAATTGGAGGACTTCCACATGTTAGGGCACAGGTGATCCCTGGGGTTCCAGAACCACTCTATGAAATGGGTCATTTCAGACCCCACATGATTTGTGCAATGGTCAGGCTTCCACTCCTCAATGTGTGTTCTGTGATTGAGGACAGGTGCTATACGCTTCAGTCAGCCTGGAAGTTAAGGGACCTGGCTATTCAGTTAGTGACTCTTGTTCTAATTGATAAAATGAGAAATGGCAAAATTGCAATCTCCAAACACAGAACACAAACAGAAATGGAGATATTTTAAAACTATAAGATATTATTGACTTATACCATGTTTAAAATTATACTCTTAGCATTTAGATCCCAAAGAAGTCCGAAATGCTGAAGTTGGTGAATTGTCATTAGTGAGATCAATAACTTACTCATTCTTACATTGTTAAAAAATGACTACCCAAAGAGTCTCCTTATGGAGAGAAAAGGAATCATTAATATGAAAATAAATTGAAATCAGAAGAATCTATGATAATACATTCAAAATATTTCTTAAATATAATTACATAATAAAGTATGGAAATCAAATAAAAGACAGAAATTGAGAGTTTGAATATTATAAAGGACTCAAAAAAACACCAACCCCCCAATATTCCAATTAATAAATGGAAAAAAGAACTAAACACACTTCTCAAAAGATGAAATACAAATGGCCAGCAAATATATGAAAAAATGTTCAATATCTTTAATAATCAGTGAAATGCAAATCAATACTATATTGAGATTTCATCTTACTCCAGTCAGAAGGAATGGTAATTATCAAGAATACAAATAATAATCAATATTGGCAAGGATGTGGGGAAAAAGTTACACTCATGCATTGTTGGTGGAACTGAAAATTAGTATAACCACTTTAGAAAGCAGTATGGAGATTCCTCAAAAAACTAGGAATGGAACCACCACATGACCAAGCTATCCCACTCCTTGGTGTATATCCAAAAAATCTAAAATCAACATGCTACAGGAATACAACCACACCAACATTTATAGCAGAACAATTCACAATAGCCTATTATGGAACCAGCCCAGGTACCCATCAAAGGTGGAAAATAATGTCATTCAGTGGTAAATGGATATAACTGGAGAACATCATGACAAGTGACATACGTCAGATTGTCAGACCCAGAAAATCAAGGGTTGAATGTTCTCTCATGTTCTCTCTCTCTCTCTCTCTCTTTGCAGAAGTTAGACCAGAATAGGAAAAAAAAGAGTGGGGGATAACATGAAAACATGAGAGATGAGTGGAATAGAGGAAGGAGATTGAGGGTGACAGAGGAAGGATGGGAAAGGGAGGAATAGTAGAATGAAACTAATCAAACAATCCTATGTACATGTATGGATATACCACAGTGAATTTCAAGTTTATGTATATCTATAATGCACCAATTAAAAGAAAATTAGAAATTAGAAGAAAAGCTGGTAGAATAGAGGAAAGGGAAGAAGGGGAGAGAAGAGGGGAAGGGAAAAGGGGAGGGAAAGGGGAAGTTCTGGGGGCTGAATTAGAGAAAATTATATTCCATGCTTGTATAATTACATCAGAATAAGCCCCACTATTGTGTGTAACTATAATGCACTAATAAAAAATTTAAAAAGACTAACTTAAATAATGGAGGACATAAAGAACTATCATCCCAAATGGGTAGGCTTCCAAAATTGACACTTGTCAGAGCATTAAGGAAAACTTAATACTATCCATAAAATACTACATAATAAATAATACTAAAATGATCCTTGATTATGATGGTGAAAAGAGCATTTTTATTTAAACAAATATAATGAGAAAACCAGTGAAGAAAACAACCTCAAAACAAACTGTGAAAAGTTCCACTTGCATGTGAGATCACAGAAAACCTACTTGAAATATTAGCGGTCAGAATTTCTCTTGCTGAGTGCAGTGAAGGGTTGCATGTCTGTAATACCAGCAACTTAGGAGGCAGAGGCAAGAGGATCAAAAGTTCAAGGTTAGCAACTTAACTTCATCAATATAGTAAGACATTGTCTCAAAATAAAAAAAGAAAGAATAGATCTGGGGATGTTGTTCAGTGGTAAAGAAAACTTGGGTTCATTTTTTCCCTCTTAGTTTGGTGCAGGACCAAAAGACATGTCCTCATTTTCTGGAATTATATCTTTAAATCACCATGATAAGAACAGATATACAGATATACATAAGTGTCATTCTCCATCTCCCAGAATAAGCACCTCAGGAAAGTTCTTCTTGGATCATCCTAGGTCACTTCTCCAGACTTTTGTCCAGTGAGTATGGTTCAGGAGTTTCAAGTTCTTCATTAGCTGAAACGTGGAGACAGGGGCATGAGCTGCTCTCACAAATGCTGCCAGCATCTAAAAATCCATAACTGAATTATTTATTTCTATCTTCATTTTTTCATCAGAATAGTCATCATCAATATTAGAACTGTCGTATGCAGTCATTGTTTCTACTTACCCATATTTACCAGTTATTCCATTACCATTCCTTCTTGCATCTCAGATACTCTTTCTGTGATCACTTTAAAAATCTTTCAATGGTACATTATTTCCATGTGTCTGTGAGGTGGCATCATTAGTATACACACTTTTCTGTTAGGTATGTACTTTTATATTGGGTCGATTTGTGCAGGAAGTACACTCTCAAATTGTAGTTGGTGTACAGGACATTCATTCAGGATCAACACCGGAAAGAGGGGCAGAGGTTCCCAGCATGGGCAGAAGTAGTTGCACATAATTATTGGAGACCTAAAAAAAAACCTTTTCTGATCCCAGTGGGATCTCTGGAGGAAACAGACTTCAGGGAGTTATTCGTCTCTAGGCAGAATAAGTCAGATGACTGTACTCTTTCCAGTATCAGACCTGGGATGTATGTAGTTCATCTAGGATTGTGTGACCTTAGGGAAGACAGTTGTCTGAAGCTCAGAGAATACTAGAAAGTACTGATGGCTGTTAACTGGCTGTTGACTGCTGTCCTCGCAGCTGAAGCAGCAATCCTATCTTGCAAAGGAGTTTGGGCAGTCTGACTGCATGTCTGTAACAGCATCCTTCTTTCTCACTTTTTTTCTGGTTCTAGGGATTGAATCCAGGGGACCTCTGCCAGTGAGCTCCATTCTCAGTTCTTTTTATTTTTTATTTTAAGATAGGGCCTTGTTAAGTTGCTGAGGCTGGCCTGGAACTTGAGACCCTCCTGCCTCAGTTTCCTGAGTTGTTGAGATTCCAGTATGGTGGGCATCCTTCTAACTTGACAATTTAGCTAGAAATTCACCTCTAGAATGATAATTATCTTCCTTCAGCACTTGCTTGTGGCTTTCTGTTGTTGACATAGATAGATCTGATGTGAAACTACTTGGTAGCTATTCCTTGAGAGGCATTTGTTTCTTTGTCTGCTATTCAGATCTGTTTTCACTGTCTCTAGTTTCACAACGTTGTAAGCAACTGTGCTTCTTGAATTTACTGAATTATGTCATTCTTTAATTCCAGAGAACAAAAAACCATAGCTTTTTATTATTTCCCCACAATTCGTGCTTACTCCTCCTTCTGGGATGCTGTGTGGTATACTATTAATTCTCACTCCATTCTTTGTTTCTTTACCTCTTCTCAATATTTTCTTTTTATCTACAAGGCATTGGATATCATTTCTTTCAACCATCCTCTATCATATTAAATCCCTATCCATCTTTGTCTAATGTGTTGCACAAAACTACAATAGTCTATGTTCAATGTCTGTTTTCTATTATGAGAAATTTAGTTGGTCAATTTTTATTGGTTGTTTCTTTCAAATTTTTTTCTATCCCCTCAGTTATTAAGCACACTATAAACAATTTTAATCATTTGAATTTCACAATGAGACTTTCAGATCTGTATCTTGGTTTACTGCTTGTCTAGAGGATGGTTTTTATGGAATATGAGCATGTATGGGAGAACTTTTATTATATGAGTCTTGTTAAAGCCTCATGAGGTTATGTCACATGTCTCAGATTCTTTTAAAAATCAATAGACTCAGGCATATGCTGTGAATAAAAATCCAAAAAAATACAAGGGTATTCTTGTGAATACAAATTCTCATGCAGACTTTGTTCTCTACTCATAATCAAAGGCAAGTCACAGAAATCTTTACATCTTCCTTTTCCATTAACAACAACAACAATAAAAAATCCCAATTCTTTCCATGCTACCCAAGGAGGGCTCCATACACCATTGTTATTGAGTCCCATCCTAACTTAGAGAGAAACTGTCACAATGTCCAGAGCCCTTGATGTCATGCAAATGAAGGAGGAGGATGTCATCAAATTCCTTGCAGCAGGCACCCACTTAGGTGGCACCAACCTGGATTTCCAAATGAAAAATATGTCTACAAAAGGAAAAGTAATGGCATCCACATCATAAATCTGAAGAGGACCTGTGAGAAGCTTCAGCTGGCAGCTCGTACTATTGTTGACATTGAAAACCCAGCTTACATCACTGTCATATTCTCCAAGAATACTGGCCAGTGCACCATGATGAAGTTTGCTGCTGTCACTGGAGCCACTCGTATTGCTGGTGGCTTCACTCCTGTAACCTTCACTAACCAGATCCAGGCAGCCTTCAGGGAGTCACATCTTCTGGTGGTTACTGATCCCTGGGATGACCACCAGCTCCTTACAGAAGCATTTTAAGTCAATCTGCCTACCATTGCTCTGTGTATCACAGACTCTCCTGTGTGCTATGTGGACATTGTTAGTCCATGCAATAAGGGAGCTCATTCTGTGGATCTGATGTGGTGGATGCTGGCCCAAGAAGTTTTGTACATGTGTGGCACCTTTTACTGTGAACACCCATGGGAGGTCATGCCTAATCTCTACTTCTACAGAGATCCTGAAGAGAATGAAAAGGAAGAGCATGCTGATACTGAGTAAGCTGTGACCAAGGAAGAATTTCAGGGTGAATGAATGCTCCAGCTCCTGAGTTCACTGCTACTCAACATGAGGTTGCAGATTGGTTTGAAGGCGTACCAGTGCCTTCTGTGCCTATCCAGCAGTTCCCTACTGAAGACTGGAGCGCCCAGCCAGCCACTGAAGCCTGGTCTGCAGCACCCACTGCTCAGGCCACTGAGTAGGTAGGAATAACCACCAAGTTGTCTTAAGCTGTCGTTCTGCAAATACTTAAGAAAGATGGAAATGAAGTTATGGAAAATAAACACCAGTTTTTAGGGAAAAAAATAAAAGACCATCTTTTTGCTAAGGATGCAGTCATTTCAGAATCTAGAACTATACAATGATTTCAATAGTCTATTAATTTCTGCCATATTTTAAGAAGAGATTAACTTTTTTGAAGAGAGGACAGTGAAAGAGAGAGAGAGAGAGAGAGGGAGGGAGAGAGAGGGAGAGAATCTCAATTTTATTGAGTTTTTCACATGGCTTTTATTGCTCTGACACTTAGTTGTGTACGTGGGTGCTGGAGTTTGAACCTGTGTACTTGTGCATGCTGGGCAAGTGCTGCAACCACTGAGCCACTGCTCCAGCCCCAAGATTAACTTTTAAAATAGCATTCATTTTAATTTTATCAAGTACATTTTAAGGCATGCTATGGTATAGTTCCACAGTTGGTATTCCAAATATTGTTCAGATGAGAAGAATAAGTGACTCTTACAAATATAAACTAAACAAGGATTACACAATAATATTCAGCTGATGTCTTATTTATTATGCAATATTCCAGAGAACTTGCATTAACATGCCCATTGCTTTGGAGAGGCTGAATGAAGGACTGGGCTCAGTTAGTTCCCTGTCCTTCTCCATAGACTCAGATATTCTCCAGGTGGTATCTCAGTGGAATAGGCAGATTCTCAGAAGCTCAGGGCTCTGAAACAGCAAGGTACTCTTAAGGATATCAGCATAATAGGATTAAGATAAATCCTCAAAAAACTAGGGATGAGCCCACCATACATTCCTGCTATTCCTCTTCTGGGTATCTTTCCAGGGGATTTAGAATCAGCATATTATAGTGACACAGCAATATCTATGTTCATAGCAGCTCAATTTACACTTGCTAAATTATGGAAACAACCCAGATGTCCCTCACTGGATGAATGGATCCAAAAATTGTGGTACATATATACCATGGAATTTTACACAGCAATTAGAAACAATGATATTGCAGCCTTTGAAGGTAAATGGATGGCTATGGAAGAAATTATGCTGAGTAAAATCAGCTTAACCCAGAGAACCAAGGGTTGATTGTTTCCACTCATCTGTGGAGGCTGGAACTAGACCCTGGCCATTCAGAAAGGTGGTTTATTATCATGTGTTAAATCCAGATAAGGTGTAATGTTATACAGCCTAATACTTTTTTATAGTTATTGTGGGTAAGGGAAGGGAGAGATATAGGTGGGAAATTGGGGGGACACTCCTGGGGGTAAATCTAGTATCCAGAAACTATACACATTTTATATTATTTTGTTAAAAATTTGTATGGCTGTTCAAAAATAAAAATTAAAAAAATGAAAAAAAAAAGATAACATCCAATACCCTTCATGGGTCAAAGTCATCACAAAACTGCCTGGAGTTAATGGGATCAGGAAGAAGACATATTATTACAATGGGAGGAGTGTCAAGGATGGAACATCCCTCCTGAATCTGACACACCTCACCGTATAATACACACTTCCAGAGATGCTGGTGGCTTTATCATGGATGACATGTCCATCCAAAGAAGTTCTTTTCCATGGACGAATGGTAGAGTGGTGGAATCTCGAATTATCCTTATCAGGGTGAGTTCTCCCATTTCATGGATCACTGTACTCTATGCAGGAATGTTCACCCTGGAGTAATATGAAGACTCAACCATTATAGACATCCTCTCACACATGTGACTACCTGGAATAGTGAAACAGACACACGGACAGGCAAAAAAGAAATTGGATGGAGTGATAGCTTGTTGTAATAACTGGTCTCAATACCTTATCCTCCTTGCTAAGAGACATTGAATTTTCCCATATTATTTAGTGCCTTCTTCCTGGAGTTCCCAAATACCTGGCACTTCCCTTAAAATACATCCCTACCCATTGTTATAAATGGAATACTTGTGAGGACCTGGAAAATGTAGCTAGGGGAAAAGCAACAGCAGGGGAAGGCAGTAATGGGTCAGTGGAAGGCAGTAATTGGTCATTAATCAGGTCATTGTATTGATCACTACACTTGGGGCAGGATTTTTGTCCTGTGAAGTTAATGTAGTGGTTTTTATTTTGTTATGCACATGTTCTTAGAGGTGAAAAATTAAAGTATCTCAACATTGAAATAGCTAAGGAAAAAGAAAGGGAGAGGAATTACTCACTTCCTCATAATTTTTCACTGTTTTTCTTAATGTGATACAGCAGGATGGAGATAATTATAATTACATTTCTGGACTTATATTTAAATCAGCATGATAAAAAACATAGATATACTTTTATAAAAAAACAATAGGTAAAGAAATTCACCAATTTATTATTCAATCAGCAAGCTAGCATAGTCAAGGAAGCTCTTAGTGACTCACTCCTAGTCATCTCCACATGCTAGGGGACAATGGCATTTATGCAATTACTATAGGTCCTTCCTTGGTTGAGCCAATGAGGAATGAGGTGGTGCATGCTCCCACCACCAGTGATGCAGAGTTATGAGTTGAACTTTCCCATTTAAAAAAACCCACAAAATTATAATCTGGAAAAAAATAGTATCAGCTAAATCTGAACGACTTAGAAAGAATAGTAATTTCAAGTTCTAGGAATCCTAAAAGAGGTATTGTTTATTGATAATATTGATATAGGTATTTCCATCTTATCTTTGTGCCCTCCATTATGTATTTGAATTAATTCCTTAGCATGTTAGTTCACTTTCTGTTGTTAATAATACAGTGTGATATTGAGTAAGTTATAAAGAAAGAGGTTTGTTTGGATGCACAGTTCTGGATGTGCAAGTTCTAAGGACCACATCCAGTGATGACCTTCTGATAGAGCTCCATGACAACTCAGGGAATCACATGGCAACAGATAGGGGACACTTGTGTGTGTCTTCTGGCCTTTCTCCTTTGTCTAATAAAGCCAACAGGGTTTAATCATGAGGGCTCCAACTTAATTACCTTAATCCTGATCAACTCCAAAAGTTCTTACCTCTAAGTATCATTGTTGAAATAAGTTCCCACCTCCTTTATATCTCACCGTGGGAATTAATTTTAACACATGAAACTTTGAGTACATACTCAAACCATATCTAAAACATTGCACTTACTTTCCTGACATAGAAAACTTTATCATTGGAATGTATTTTTGTATTCATTCTATTTTTCCCAGTTATACTCTTATAACTGGAACAAAGTAATTTCCCTTTCTTCCAATAACATACATTATTAAATTATAATAATTCACTTAGCCCCTAATTTCCTCATTCACCCACTGACTAAATAACCCAATGTACTCTTTCCATTTCATTTTTCAACATCAAACCTTTATAACACTTTCTGTAGAAGTCCATAGAAGTGGTTCATCTCAGAAAGTGTAATACCTTGGGCCTGGCAGCTCTGGCAGCTCAGGAAATATCCTGAGACAAATAGCTATTGACTGGTACCTGTTTGAGCTATCGGCCTTGGAAATATCAAATCTGTCCCTAACAAGAATTCTGGGATTTCCACAGTCTGTCTGTCTGTCTGTCTGTCTGTCTATCTCTCTCTCTGTGTGTATGTGTTTTAGGGCTGTGGAATGGACCCAGGAACTTGCACATGCTACACAAGGGGTCCACAAGTGAATTATATCCCCAGCCATTAGCCTCCTTCTTTTTTTCAATTTTATTTATTTTTCATCTGGCCTTTCTTTATCCAACACTTAGTTGTGCATGTGGTGCTGGGGTTTGAACCTAGGTCCTTGCACATGCCAGACAAGTTTTCCAACCACCAAGCCATAGCTGCAGCCTCCATAGCTTCCTCCTCCTTCTTTTTTTAAAAGAGAGAGTGACAGTGAGTGAGGGAGAAAGAGAGAATTAATTTTTATTTAGTTTTTCATGTGGCCTTTGTTGCTCTGACACTTCGTTGTGTACATGGTTCTGGGGCTTGAACCTGCGTCCTCGTGCATGCCAGGCAAGCACCATAACTGCCGAGCCACTGTTCCAGCCCCATTGTCTCCTTCTTCAAGGATACTTCAGTTTGGAATACAACTGTGTATTGACTATTATATTCTTAGACCTTAAATTGACTTCTATTTCTTGAGATAAGGTGGTGTACTGTCAAACTATTTTTCCCATTTACATGCATTGTGTGTTTCTCTCAGGCATATGTACTCTATGCCTTCACTCTCTGCAGGTTTAGAATCATGTGCACAGGTGTATATCCTGAATTTAGGACATATTGCATTTCCCTGGTTCTCAAAAATTATTAGCCATTTTGCTTTGTATATATTTTTTCTAAAATTTACTATTTTTCTAATTATTTAATGCTCACTATACTTTCTTTTTTATTGATCATGTTTAGTTATATATGACATTAGGATATATTTTGGCATAATCACAAAAGCAAAGAATACAATTTGCTTTAATTCAGTCCCCAACATTTCCCCTTTCCCCCTCCTCCCATCACTCTACTGATATTTTTGCAATTTATTTATATTTTTAATAGTGTGCTGTGGATATATTTGACATTGAGATTTGTTGTGGTATATTCATGTGCATGCATACAAGTTTGGTCAGACTCATTTCACTGTTCTTCCCTTTCTCTATCCCTCCTTCCTCCTCCTCTATTCCCTTCATCTATTCTACTGATCTTTCCTCCATTTGTATGGAATTCCTGCTACCTGTTTTTTCCTTTCTCTTTCTTTCTCCCCTCTGCCCATTAACTTTGGATCAGCTTCCACGTATCAGAGAAAAACATTCGACCTTTGGATTTTGGGGACAGGTTTATTTCACTTAGCATGATAGTCTCCAGTTTGATCCATTTACCAGCAAAAACCATAATTTTATTCTTATTTATGGATGAGTAATACTCCATTGTGTACATGCAAAAATTTCTTTATACATCTATTGAAGCTCACCTAGGTTAGTTCCAAAGCTTTTCTATTGTGAACTGTGCTGCCATAAACATTGATGTGGCTGCATCTCTGTAGCATACTGATTTTGAATCTTTTGGATATATACCAAGGAGTGGAACAGCTGAGTCATATGGTGTGGGAGAACTTGGCACCAGTTTGGGCAAGGTAGAGGCATTGTATGTGAGACTAAACACATCCCATGTTTTCCAGCAGGATCTCTGAACACTGGAGGAAAAAATAGGGAAGTTGGCTGGGTCAAACAGTCATGGTGCTCCTTTGTCCGGGCGGTCTCCTGCTCTGTGGTTTGTCCTGGAAGGAACAATCTCATGACTGCTACTCCCTGCTTAAGCATGCAAACCCTGTCTATAATAAGTGAATGCAGATAAAGCTGTTCTCCTGAAGACTTCCCCAGAGTCTTTACTCTTCTCCACCCATCACTGTCTTCCCGGCTCCTGGGTGGGTTTCGCACAGTCGGCAATATGGTGGTTCCATTCCTGGGTTTTTGAATAATAGACATGTTGCTTTTCAGAGTGGAAAGTCCCACAAACAATGTGTGAGTGTACCTTTTCTATATATCTTCACCAACCTTCATTATTATTTGCATTCTTGATAATTGCCATTCAGGCGGGAGTGAGATAAAATATCAATGTAGTTTTAATTTTCATTTCCCCAATTGCTAAGATGTTGAACGTTTTTTTCATACACTTGTTGCAATTTGTATTCCTTCTTTTCAAAAGTGTCTGTTTAGTTCTTTTGCCCATTTATTGATTGGGGTATTTGTTTTTATTTTTTTGCGTTAAGTTGTTTGCGTTCTTTGGATATTCTGGATATCAATGCCCTGAGGAGCAGATGGCAAAGGTCATCTCCAATTCTGTAGGCTTTCTCTTCACATTCTTAATTTTTTCCTTTGCTGTGAAGAAGCTTTTTTAATTTGATGTCATCCCACTTACTGATTTTCAATTTTATTTCTTGTGCTTTAGGGGTGTAATTAAGGAAGTCTGGTCCATACTGATGTGCTGGAGTGTTGGGTCTACATTCTTCATAGGCGCAGAATTTCTGGTCTAATTATTAAGTTTTTGGTCCACTTTGAACTGACTTTTGAGAATGTTGAGAGGGGTCAAAATTCTTTATTCTACATACAGATTTCCAGTTTTGCCAGCACCATTTGTTTAAAAGACTATCTATTCTCCAATGTATGTTTTTGACTGCTTTGTCTAGTATTAGACAACTATATTCATGTGGGTTTGTCTCTGAATCTTTTATTTCATTTCATTAGTTTTCATGCCTGTTTTGGTGTCAGTACCATGCTGCTTTTGTTACTGTACCTCTATAGTACAATTTGAGGTACAGTATTGTGATGCCTCCAGCATCGCTCTTTTTTCTAAGGATTGCTTTGACTATTCTGGGTCTCTTCTTTTTCCAAATGAAATTCATAACTGCTTTTTCTAGTTCTGTGAAGAATATCATTGAAATTTTGGGGGAAATTGCAGTGAATCTGTATAGTGCTCTTAGTAGTATGGCCATTTTGACAATATTAATTCTGCCTATCTAATAACATGGGAAGTCTTTCTATCTTCTATGGTCTTCTTCAATTTGTTTTCTTAGTGTTCTATAATTTTCATTATAGAGGTCTTTTGTGTCTTTTGTTAGATTGATTCCCACGTATTTTATTTTTTTGAAACTACTGTGAATGGGGTAATTTCCTAATTTTTTTTCAGCAAGTTCATCATTGGAATGAAAGAATGCAATTGACTTATGGATGTTGATTTTGTATCCTGCTACTGTGTTGTATATATTTATGAGCTCTAGAAGTCTTCTGGTGGAGTTTTTTGAGTCTTCTAAATATATAACCATATCATTGGCAAACAGAGATAATTTGAGCTCATCTTTGCCTATTTGTATCCCTTTAATTTACGTCCATTGCCTAATTGCTCTGGCTAGAGTTTCAAGAGCTATGTTGAATAGGAGTGGTGAAAGTGAGCGTCCATGCCTTCATACTGTTTTTAGGAGAAATACTTTCATTTTTTTCTCCATTCAGAATAATGCTGCCCTTGGGTTTGTCATATGCAGCCTTTACAATTTTGAGGCGAGTTCCTTCCATTACTGCTTTTTCTAGTGTTTTAAACATGAATTGGTGCCGTACTTTCTCAAATGTTTTTTTGCGCATATATTGAGATAATCACGTGATTCTTCTCTTTAGGTTTATTTATGTGGTGAATTACATTGATTAAATGTCATATGTTCAAGCAACCTTATATCCCTGAAGTGGTTCCCACTAAATCACGCTGCACTCTCTTTTTTTTTTCTGAGATAATCCCAGTCTAATTTTTATTTTCTTCAATCCTACATTTTCCTAGACTTTACAATATTCTCTTTTTTATTTTTTATTAAGAGTATATAGAGATACAAATGAGAGGGAAACATTATCAACCCATCAGTGACCAATGTATATACACTTTGTTATCCAGGGGTAATGCCAAAACATAGATGACCACCTTGGGTTTCACGTGTTGTAGTTTCCCACAGAAGAACTCTTGCGTTAAATGGGTATCTCATGGGGCTGGAGCGGTGGCTCAGTGGTTTCGGCACTTGCCTGGCAAGCACTAGGACCCGGGTTCAAACCCCAGCACCACGTACACAACTAAGTGTTGGAGCAACTAAGGCCATGTGAAAAAACTAAATAAAGTTGTTTCTCTCTTTCTCTGTCTCACTCACTGTCCCTCTCTTTTTAACAAAAGATAAAAATAAAAAATAAATGGGTATCTC
>PVKS010036353.1:0-19374 GCA_004027875.1 Aplodontia rufa | reverse complement strand
CCCTACACAAAAATTAAATCAAAATGGTTCAAAGATCTGGATATTAACCCAGAAACTTTAAATTTACTTGAAAAAGAAGTAGGATCAACACTACAGGACATAGGGGTTGACGGTGCCTTCCTCAACAAAACTCCCATGGCTCAAGCAGTAAAGTCAAGAATAAATGAATGGGATGCAATTAAGCTAAAAAGCTTTTGCACAGCTAAAGAATTAGTCAAGAGTGTCAAGAGAGACCCAACAGGATGGGAGAAAATATTTGCCCGCTACACCTCAGACAGAGGGCTAATTTCCAGAATATACAAAGAACTAAAAAAACTAAAGAAAATCACAAATAATCCAATCAATACGTGGGCTACAGATCTAAAAAGAAATTTCTCACCAGAGGAAGTTCAGAAAGCCCATAAATATATGAGAAAATGCTATACATCATTAGCAATAAGAGAAATGCAAATCAAAACTTCACTGAGATTCCACCTCACTCCTGTTAGACTGGCAAAAATCAAGAATACGAACAATGACAGATGCTGGAGGGGCTGTGGGAAAAGAGGAACACTATCACACTGCTGGTGGGACCACAAACTGGTTCAGCCACTCTGGAAAGCAGTGTGGAGACTCCTCAAAAAAATTGGGGCTGGAACCACCTTATGACCCAGCTATCCCACTCCTGGGTATTTTCCCAAAAGAGTTAGAATCAGCATATTATAGAAATGCTGCTTCATCAATTTATAGCAGCTCAATTTACTATAGCTAGACTATGAACCAACCCAGATGCCCCTCATTCGACGAGTGGATTCAAAAACTTTGGTACATATATACAATGGAATACTACTCTGCCATTAGAGAAAATGATATCATGGCTTTTGCAGCCAAATGGATGGAGATGGAAAAAATTATGCTAAGTGAAGTATCCCAATCTCAGAGACTCAAGGGCCTAATGTTTTGTCATTTGTGGAAGCTAGAATACAACCAGAAACAGTATGTTAAATGGCTAAGCTAATAATAACCTCAAGGTATGAATTTTTACGCAAACGGGGCAACCTTGCCTAGGGTACCTGAGGATGTAGGGAGGAGGGCAGGGAATAGGAAGGATGTCTAGGAGACTGGAGGGAGGGAGTATGGGGGAATCAACTCAGAAGGAGATCTCCAACCTTCATGAGAAGTCCATTTAACACTGGGGTTCTTTGCGGGGCAAACATAGAACCACAGGGAACCCAAGGGGGGCATCCATGACATGGCATGGGCCTTGGCTAGCTATGTGAATATACATTGGTTCTTGATTATTTGATAATGATTCCTCCTCAATTGTAAGTCCATATTCAACTAATTAAAAAAAAAAAAGGTGCTTTGAAACCCTTTTCTAAGCTGTCTCTTGGCTTGCCCCAAATTTACGAGGGATGAAGGAAAAGAAGAACAAAGTTGTGCTGAATAGGTGGAAGAGAGTGTGCAGTTGGTTCCAGTGAGGTTGGAAGGGGCCACGTTGACTTGTAAGTTGCGTGGTAGCCTCGTGGCCAAAGCTGAGGACGGGTACCCGAGGGAGGCAGTGTAAATGGCCTGGATGTCTTGATAAAGCCAAGTGGCAGTTTGCTGTGGCATATCCAGACGCATGGCAGGCCCCTTCCTGAGCATCCCTTTGAGCAGTAATAGCCTAGGGCATTGGTGGCATTGGAATAGCAGACACCTCTGTGGAAACTGGCTTGGCTCTTCTCAGTCACCACTCCTGAATTAGGTGAGGATGAGGTGATGTTGTGCACCAAATTGTGTCCCCTAGAAAGACGTTGGAGTCCCCACCCCTCGTACCTGCACACGTGACCTTATTTGGAAATAGAGATTTTGCAGAAGGTCAAATTAAGATGAGGTCATTGGAGTGGGCTCCACCAGAGCGTGACTGACAACCTCCTAAAAAGAGAAATTTGGACACTGAGGGGCAGGCAGGACGCTACGTGAGGATGCAGTTAGCCTGCCACGAGTCACAGAGAACGACGGAAGCAGGGGCAAGGCCTGGAACAGATTGGCCCTGCAGCCCTCAGCGGGGCCAGCCTGCTGACCCTGCATCGTGAATGTCCAGTCTCTGGCACAGCAAGGCCATGCATTTTTGATGTTGAAGGCACCCAGTTTGTAGAACTCTTTAGGGCAGTCCCAGAGGGCTAACAGAGCCGGGCAGGTCACTTCCCCATGCCCAGCATCTGCTGCCACTTGCCTCGTCGCTTGGGTTGATGGTGAGGTTGCACAGAGTCCGCAGTAGTTGGCAGCGTATATTAAAATGACAGGATTTCCTGAGTCCTGGCCTTGGAGAGCAAGTTCATGTTCAGCCTGCTGTCGAGGTTGGGTTTGATTTAGGGTGGGACTTAGTCAAAAAAAAATTTTTTTTAAGAGAGGGGCAGTGAGAGAAAGGAGAAAGAGAGAATCAGTTTTATTTGGTTTTTCATGTGGCTTTCGTTGCTCCAAGACTTTGTTGTGTACGTGGTGCTGGGGTTTGAACCTGTGTCCTCCCGCATGCCACTGAGCCATGCTCCAGCCCCTGACTTCTTAAATGTTTTAATGCCTTCACTCCCGTCCTCACCCCTAATAATGTCCCTTTTTGTGTGTCTCAGAAGGAAAAGGTGTGCAGTTGAACTGAATATTTTAGTTGCTCTCAGAAAACCCTTCCTTCACCTGTTTTTTTTCCAGACGTGGACAGGTTCTTGAGGAAGGTCAGTGTTCCCTTGAAAAGCTGCCTCAGCGCGGGGGCTGCGGGTCCAGGAGGAGAGAGAACGTTCTTTGTTTCTTCTCACCTTTCCTGGCTTGCCTGCTCTTTCTCTGAAGGGTGTTAGAGCTTCCCCAGGAGGAGGGGTTGCCTCCCTGCTCTTGGGGAAATGTTGATTCATAGTATATGAAACATTTGGTGTTTTTTTTTTTTTTAATAGAAACCTCCATTTCAGCATGTTGAAGTAGTTGGTTCTGATTTATACGTGACAAACTTGTGGCAGAGATGCTCTCAGGGAACAGTTACGTACCAATCATGTAGGGTCCTCCAACTTGTTAACACCCTCACCCCACAGAAGGCATCTGATTTTCTAAGCTTTGTGGCTTCTAACAACTTTTCCAGAACTCCATGAAAACATAAGTAACTGTTAGAAGTTGAAAGTTGATGATTTTTATAAATATGACATACGCCGTAGTGGCAATTTCGTATCCCTCCTTCCTAGTTGCAACAATTACAGTTCAGGAGGGAAAAAAATGACACAGCTGAGAAGGAAAGTGAGAATTTCCTCATTTCCAGCCGATTCAGTGCTTATGTTCTGTCCTAATAGTGCAGGCAGAGTTCAGCTCAAAATATGGAGAAGGTAAGGATAAAGGATCCGGGGCTTGGGAGAGAACACTCTCCCAAGGAAGAAGACCAGGGGTCAAAGCCCTGTTTCTGTCACTGCCTGGCAACACTGTTATTTGCCTTCTCAAACCTCAAAGCAGGAGGAAGCTTAAAAGCCTCTGCTTCCTACCCAAATCTAGGCATTAAGCAGTAGTCCTGGGTTGCTTTACAGCCTCTGACCAGTCCAGTCCTGAGTTGCTGATTGTTGGTGCTGGACGATGACTCCTTGGTGTTCCGTAGAGTCTTTAGCCCATTTGAAATTTTCCATGAAAAAAAATTACTGCTTCTAAGAGGAGCACCTTTGATTCCTCCCATCTCCTCTCCCCCCAAGGCCCTCACTTCCCACTAGTAGCAACCAGCTCATTCCTGGGAAAGCAAGCCCTTTCCTCCAGTCTGATCCTCATGGATGTACTATCGGAGACTCCCCGACACCTCCCTGTTTTTTATTTCTAAATAGATAATATGATAGATGGGCTTCATAATCAATTCAAAGGCTGCTCTCTGTTCCTTACCAGTTGGAGTTGCAGAAAAGAGTACAAAAGATTAGAGTACTTTAAAATAAATCTCGGCTAATTATACATACAACTGCATTCACTCGATGTGAATATTCTCAGGCTTTCTTTGCTACCCAGTGCCACCTGCTCACAATTTAAATGGGCACGAATTTAGTTCCATTAAACAAAGCTCTCTTCTGCAATGCAGACTTGTCTCGGTCCTATTTTGGAATTAGGAGTGATGTTAGTGTTCCCTTGTTAGCTCTGGGTCTCTGTCAACCACAAGGCTGTGGACTTGAATATTTTGCAATCTTCCTTTAAAAACAAGCAGATAGGTTTGTGGAGATGCGGTTTGTGTTTTGTAAGGGTCTTTATGGACTAGAGGACATTTGGACTTACGGTTCCAGCAAAGACCAGACACCTGAATTGAAGAAGGCATGCTTGGTTTCTTCAGATCATCAGGGAAACTTTTTTTAAAGTATCTATTGCCGAAAGGAAAAAAGAAAGGAAGGAAGAACTCCTCCCTCAAAACATTATGTTCTGAGCCCACAGGACAGTCTGCCCAGCAGCTGCTAGATGCAGGTCTCTGCTTGTGTTCCTGTAATAAGGTCATTCAGTAGGGACTCATTCATTTCTCATGCATCCGGAATGCTTGTGATCTCTATGTCCAGAAAGGGTGTTCCTTTAAGGACTGTGAACACGAACTCTGCTTTCAAATCAAACATGAATTACAAACTCTTTTGCAAGAGGGCTTCTGTACAGGGCCCTGTATGCTACGTTTCAAGGATGGAAAATCCCACAACGCACAGTGCACGTCAGCCAAGCTTGTAGGAAAATCATTTCCTTCCGATGAGGGCTCGTTTGTTTCTAGGTGTCTTGACCTGAAGGCCTTGGCTTGGTTCTGTAAGTCAGGAAGCCCAGCTGCGGTCATCTGTCAGGAAAGGAGCCGGAGCTGCTATGTGTCCCGAAGCCTTAATTTTTCCTAATCGTCTCTTCTCCCTCCATGCCCCCCACCCCATCCACACACACCCTTGCCCTACATTCCTTTCCATTTTGTTCTTTCAAGAACTCCTCCCTCCCTTAGAAAAGCTAAAAATAATGGGAATGCTTTCCAGTGATGCTCCCTTATTAGGATCTCTGTGTCCAGCTGCCGGCAGAGGAAGCCCTTCACGGTGGTGGCCGCTCTGAGCCCGCAGGATTGCACGTGCCAGCTCGCCCTGACTCTCTGAGATCCTTCCCCCACTGCAGTCTCATTCTGTCCTTGCTGTCCTCCAGCCAACGTGCCTGGGACCTCTTGCACCCCCAGAGCTTGGTTCACAGATCCAGGGAATGGAAGCATACCCGAGCCTTCTAGCTCACAAGAGGGCATCTCAGATGCTTATGGCTATTCCTCCAGGTTTTAGGGCCCCAGAAACAAGTTAGGCAGGGTCATCCTCATGCACCAACCTGCAGGCAAAGGGGCAGGCAGGGCAAGCTACAGGCGGGGGTCTTCCAACCAAGGTCCCCACTCCTGTGTGATCCTGTGCCTTAACTTGGCCAGGCGCTCAGGACAGCTGGCTCTGGTTACTGTGGGAACAATGCGAGGAAGGCCGTTGTCAGATTCCTCAGGGCTCAGAGGCACAGGCTTCCTCACACACACAGCCCCTGCTGCAAGGGCAGGACGAGGCGAGGGCCTCAGTCACCCATGAACTCTTGACCATTTTGCTGAGTTAGAAACTGAGGCTTGGACCAGCTCTGTGACTTGCTCAGGATGACTCCCACAGGACTGGAATCCTTAAGCTCATCCTCTTAACACCCTAATGTGGCCCTGATCATCCTGAACGGCCCAGACTGGTAGTGAGAAGGCACTGTTGAAGTTATTATATTTCGTTATGATCCCACATGCCACCGTTGAGTCCTTAGGGTCGAGGGTAACAGAAGGTACAAGGCCCCTCAGCACTTCCAAGAGAAGCCCCTCTACAAACAGCATCTTTAGTGGAAAGTCAGTGGCCCAGAGGTTAGAGTTCATGTTAAAGGGTCTATCTTTACAAGCACTGGATAGTAAAGCTTGAAACCATCTACATTCCTCCAAGTTCTGGCCGTTTTGAGCTTTTTTTATATTTATTTTTTAAGGTAGTCAAATTCATGCATTAGACCCAGCAAAGGCATAGCAACACATAATCTAGGGGAACCACAGATATGTAGGGGGGAGGGCAGAGGGGCCAGGAAGGGAAGATTGGGATCTAGGGAGACAATCAGCAATACATCATACTCTTTACCCCCCTGAGAATCCAAGTAACACTTATGCAATCATTCAATTCTGGAAAATCCACAGCCTAAGCATTTATATCATTTGTAGGGACAAAATATACAAGAACCAAGAGACTGGGGTGTGGGTTTAAGAATCTACATAATATATTGTTTCTCTGGGCATTAACTCCTTAATAGTAATTAAAAAAAGAAAATACCTGAAATGACAGTGGTTAGACCTCACGGAAACAGAGCTGCTAAATAAAACCTGTACACCCCAGCTGAAGGCACGTTTAGGGGATCAGCACTCAGGTAATGTGCTCTGCTCTTAGCGTGCTGTCCTGTGAGGTCTCAGGGGACCTTCCTTTAACAAGTTTGCAAGCTGATAAAGAACTTTCAATCAAATTTGTACTGTTTTAAAAATACACAGGGGGGGCTACCAGGCCAGGAATTATCCCCAGGGGTGCTTAGCAACTGAGCACGCTTTTATTTTTTTATTTTGAGACAGAGTCTCCCTACATTGCTCAGGGCCGCGCTGAGTTGCTGAGGCTGACTTTGAATTTGCAATCCTCCTGCCTCAGCCTCCCGATCTGCTGGGATTACAGGCGTGCACCATGGCACCTGACTGTAAGTTGCCTTTCATCAAGAAAAGTGGTGCTGGGCACAGGCTGCATCCCCCATGGAAAAGGATGGCAGCCATGAGACACAGGGAGGAGGGAGCAGAACCGTGGCCAACGGATGATTCTGTATGTGCTTTGCCTGTGTCCCTTGCCTTCTGATCGCCACGTCCCAGCATGCCTGAAGACCATTTGTGGACACCTTGTGTTGAGTGTATTCCGCGCTCTAAGGAACCTGTCCTGCTCCCAGTGTTCTTTGGGCTCACAACTCAATGTGTCAGATGCACAGGGTGGCAGTTTTAGTGGCTTTACTCTGAGAGTTGTGTTGGGCGGCTGAAGATGCACTTGGGCTCACCTGGACCAGGACTCGGGTCGTGAGTGTTAACCGCTCCCTTGGGATCCCTCTAGAGAGAGGCTACAGACAGTCGCGTGTTTTCCGCGTCCTGGGATGAGCCTGCGGAGCTCAGCGAGGCATGCAAGTTGAAGCTGTCAGGAGCGAGTGACAGGGAGGCGACGAGATGGAGACACAGCACGGCTCTGTACGCGCTCATTCTCTTTCCCCTTTCTGAGGTGCAGTGCTCTCTATTTGAAGAGAGCAATTTAGATTTATATTAAGGAGTGAATAAATAGACTGCAGTGATGAAGTCTCATCTGGAGTGCATGCAGATCGTGTGTGCAGAAGCAGAGCCCCTGGGAAGTCCGGGCGCTTCTCGCGTCTGCCCCGCTCGCCCCCAGCCGGTCGAGAGCAGCTCGGGTGGTGGGGGAGAGGGTATCCCTCTCGCTCTTGCTCCTTGCCTTACACAGCCTTGAAGCACCTGACAAGACTTTAAATAATTCCAGGTGATGGTTTTCCTCCCAGAGGTGGCTTTTCATAGATACACATACGAATTCAGTCACAACCCGAGCACTTGACCATGTTGCATCATGTGACATCCCTGGAATGTCCTTTGATTCTTTCTTGAAGTGCACATCCTTGTTTCTCTCCTTGGGTGATGGATGCTCAGAGGCAGGATGTCAGAAATCTTTAGTTTCACCAGGCCACCGTGTAGCTTTGGCTTACGCACTTTGGGACGAGGTTTCCTGGTTTATAAACAAGGAGGCTGGGCTGGAGGTGCGGGAGATCCCCCCAGCTCTGATGCTCCTAGCTCTGCAGAAGCACGCCCCTTGGGAGAGCAGCAGATTGAGCCAGGGATCAGTAAGGAAAACCTTAGGGCTGAAAAGGAGCAGACACGGAAAAGCTCCAAAGAAAGAGAAGCAGGAGCAGAGAGGCTAAGAAGGGAGAAGGAATGCGGTGTGCCACCTCCCCCTCATCCCAAGTGGCAGCTTCCACTTCATGTGACTTTCAGGGGGCCTGGGTGAGGCTGGCCTCTGCTCCTGCTCAGAGCTATAGGTCAGGTGTCCTGGAGGTACTGTGTAGTGCTGTTTTGGGTCCCCAATTGCATTCTGCAGAGCCCAGTGGGATCCCCATAAACCCTAGGGCTGTGGGTTGCCCTCAGCCTCTCTCAATCAGAGTAGCTAAAAGATGTAAAAGATTTTGTTTCTTTGAAAGAAAGGTTCCCTGGGTTTTACAATTTTGAAAACCACTGGTATATGTCGCTCATCTTCCTGTGACTTCCCGCATCCTCATCTTCATATGGGTTGTCATTCGTCCCCAGCCTAGCTCAGAGGGTTTGAAGCTGGGGGAGGAGTTGACCTGTGTGGCTCGGTCGGCTCCTGCTTTCCTCGGCTCATTCAGGTCGTTCTTTAGCTTCTTGCTCTCTGACTCCAGCTCCTGCCTCTTCAGACTACTGTAGGCGAGATCCGTGTCTTGGTCCAAATCTATGTCATTCTTTGGTTGCTCCATCTGGACTTTCTTGCTGTCCTGCTCTCTCTTCTCCAACTGTGCCTGCAGCTTCTTCCTCTCCCACTCGAGCTCCCGCACTCCCTTCTGCAGCTTCAGGAACACCGTCATACTCATGGCTGCCTTCTCCACGCCAATTTCCTCCACCTGTTGGAGGGCATCCTCGGTGTCCCCGACCTCAGATGTGGAGATGGAGGGATAATTGGAGTCTGACTCTAAGCTGCTTTGAGTCAGCTCTTCATACCTGCATTCCATGCGCGTGTGCTGAACACCTCTGCGTGGAAGGCTATGTGGGGGCAGGACTTTGAGTAAATGTGTGATGGTCCAAGGAGATGGGTGAAGTGTCTACAGATGTAGCCTGGCATTGTCGCGGCTGTTGATAAGTGGACAGTGTAATGTCATGAGCCCAGCTCTGGTTTGAACCCCATCTCCAGCTCCTCCTCCATGTGAGGTGCCTTACTCAACCTCAGTGTTCCCGTCTGTACAGTGGGCATCGCTGTGGGACCTCAGGAGTGCTGGGAAGACGAAATCAGCTCCTATTGTGCAGCCACAGAGGAGCGACTGACAGGCTGTAGCATTCTTGTGACTGAAGAGTCCCCCAGTGCACCCTGAAGTCGGTGCCCTAGGGAGGTGCTTCAACAGCGCTCTGTTTCTTGACCTCAGCCGGGCAGTCCCTTGTAGCTGCCCTTCCTGGTGAGTCCCCAGAACATGCATTCTCGTTCCAGTGCAAAGGCAAGGGATGCAGATCAGAACTCGCCTGGGTGCTGTCTCCCTTTTTGCTAACCCCTTTTTTTGAGGTTGAGTTGTCACTCCTCTCACATTGAACAAAGGCTTTGCCTTGCAGAAAGGATCTTCTGTCTTCCGCATGTCATCCGCTTGTAAGGGTGTAATTTGTTGCTGCTGTGTGCAGGGAGCTCCCTGGAGGAGGCTCTGTTGATGGAGTGCAGAGGCCCGTATTGATCGTTGAGAGACTGTGCGCTAGTGGGTGAACGAGGTAATTCTCACCAGGTCACCGGTGGGTGACCTTGAGGCCGATCAGGTGACACAGCCACCTTGCTTAAAGGTAAATCAGTGAGGGTGACTAATGGTTTTAAAGTCTTGACTGCAGCAAATTGCGTGAGGCGGTCTCCGTTAATCAGCACTGAGGCTCCCCAGGTCTTGGTGAGGCTTTGGGGCTGATTTGGAAGACTTCCTTGATCCGAGCTCCTCTGCTATCGTTTCTCATTAGATTCCAGATTTCCGTGAAACTGCCAGGACCGTGTATGATATTGTCAGTGTGAAGTTCAGAGCAGAATCTTAGGCCTCTGAGCTGCTGGGCTGCTTTCCATCTGGTTGAGGGTTTGTTTTTCTGGTTTTCTTTCCTCTTTTTTTAAGAGTGAGGTGGAACAACATGAAGATGATTAGATTTTTAACACAAGAAAAGAGAGGAAAATAATATCAATGATAACATCTGCACGTGAAAACCTCCTGCTAGAAAGGAGAAGTGGGACTTACGGTTGGCTCTGCCTCCACTGAGCAGGGCCACCTTAGTCTAGAAAGCAAGTTTCCCAGCGCTCTGCCAGCATCCCTGCTGGGGCTGGCCTGGCCTTGTCCATGCTGGGAGAGATGGGATCTTCAGTGGACAGACTTCGTGTGGGAGGCAGGTGAAGGGCAGTATGAGAAAGGATGTGTTAGAATGGTTATTCTAGAATCACTGGGTAGCCATCATCTGTTTGATGCTCATCAATAGCAAATACTCATATGCATGTAATCTCAGCTACTCAGGAGGCTGAGATGCAAGGATTGCAAGTTTGAGGCTTAGCCTCTACAGTTTAGCAAGACCGTATCTCAAAGTGAGAGAGAGAAAGCCAAGTGTGGTGGTTCACGCCTGTTGTCCCAGCAGCAGCTCGGGAGGCTAAAGCAGGAGGATCCCAAGTGAAAAACCAGCCTCAGCAACTGAGTGAAGCCCTAAGCAACTTAGTGAGACCCTGTCTCAAAATTAAAAATGGAAAGGACTGGAGATATAGGTCAGTAGTTACGCACTACTAAGTTAAATCCCTAGTACAAAAAAAAAAAAGAATAAAAAAACTCATAAAACAGAAAAAGAGCAGGGGTAGTACTTCCCTGGATTCAATCCCTAATGCTATAAAACCCATCAGTCAACAGCAAATACTTAAATAGGTTTACCATGTGCTTGTTGATGTACGGACCCTTCAACCCTGGCGACCGTCATCAGGACGTTTTATGTCTGAAAACAGGCAAAGTAACTCGTCCAGGGCCACGGGCACCCAGGTCTTAGCCCTGGACTCCGTGCCCTTTCCAGTTCTAGCCACCCACGCTTGTGGGGAGTCAGGATCTTAAGGACAAAGGGAATTCCTGGCCCAGCAGGCAGGTAGAAGGAATTGGATTATTTCAAAGGGTTTCACCAGATGGAGTCACCTGATAAGTTACCGTCAAGCCCTTTGGGCTGGCAGCTGCCAGTTCACAAGCCACACGCGCACACCTCTCTGCTGAGGTGTCAGACTCTTCCCCAAATCTGCTTCGGGCCCGTGTGCTGGTTGTACTGATAGAAAATCCTGTCTGGTATACGGCTCCTCCTGCACCGGATCTGGTTCTGAGGGCCGGCCGGGTTGGCAGAACACACGGGTTCTTCTGGTGGCACTTGGTGTGGCTTGCCCAGGAGGACAGCAGCAAACCACTAGAGACAGGTCTCCCATTTTGCTGGGGCAAATGAATCCAGGGACAGCACAAGCTTAAAATGCCCTGGAGCAGATTTTTAATTTTTATAAAAGATAAAACTACCTGATAGTCAAATTGGAAAAAGCATTTTTTTCCTAAATCATTTAATTAACTCCTATGTCAAAAAAACAAACAAACAAACTTCATGTTAAAAATAAAAATATCCAGGAAGGAGCTGTGACTCAGTGGTTACAGCGCTTGCCTGGCATGCGTAAGTACGTGAGTTCAAACCTCAGTACCATGTACACAACTAAGTGTTGTAGCAGTCGAGGCTGCATGAAAAACTAAATAAAATTGGTTGTGTCCATCTGTCTCTCACTGTCCTTCTCTCTTTAAAAACATGTCCTAAAATAGTTCAGGCCAAGTAAATACTGAAGGTACAGTAAATCACAGTGTTCAAGGGAAGTGTACAAGAAATAGATGTACCATAAATGGGCTGTTTAAGTACATGTTTATTGACTGCAGCAGTAATGATGTATTTTTGATCGTGATAAGTGCAAGTGTTGAAATCCTTCCAAGCCACAAAAGTGATTGGCAGGTCCACGTGGAATACAAAGTTTTCCAGAATCTAGCACTGACTTCCTGCACGGCTTTCTGCTAATTAATAAACATGGGCCTTGGGTCTGTGACTTAGCCTCATTCCAACACGTTGGTGAAATACTTTCCCACCCCCAGCCTGGATTTGGGCTGGGAGTTGTAAGGTTAAAAGAAGGAATCAGGAACCTATTTATTTTTTTCCTTCACTGATATGCAAAAAACAAAACGTCCATTACATGTGTATTTGGGTCCAATAAATGCTTCTTTCCGTCAGTGATGAGCCTACACATTTAGTCATGAGACAATTTTTTTGTGACATCTTAGTATAAAAAATTTCAAGCATACTACGGAGTAGAAAGAGTTATATAGTGGACACTCGGTAGACTTGCCCCCTAGACTGTACAATTTTTTAAAAAAGAGGACAGTGAGAGAGACAGAATTAGTTTTTATTGAGTTTTTTATGTGGTTTTCGTTGCTCTGACACTTAGCTATATACATGGGTGCTGGGGTTAGAACCCAGGTACTCGTGCATCCTGGGCAAGCGCCATAACTGCCAAACCACTGCTCCAGCCCCAGTTAATGTTTTACTATATTTTTGGGATAAGTGTCGTCTAGCCCTGTGTCCATCTTTCTCTCTCTCTCATTCTAGTTGGTGCGTTCCAAGGCAAGCTAATGTGTGTCATTAATCAATGCAGATGGAGTATCTTTAATCTGAAAGTTGAAATGCTCCAAAATCAGAAATTGAGCACCAGCAGGAGTAGAAAATTCCACACCTGCCCTTGTGTGACAGGACACAGTCCAAATGCAGTTGCACTAAAAGTATAAGATGACCTTTGGTCGACATTCATGAGGTGTACATGAAACAGATGAAGTTTGGGGTCGAATTTGGATCCCATCCCTGACATAACCTCATTATGTATATGCAAATATTCCAAACTCTGGAAAAACCTGAAATCCAAAGCATCCATGATCCCAAGCACTTTAGATGCATACTTACACACACACACACACACAAATACACACATATATACACACAAACACACACATACACACAAATATACACATATACACATGCATACACATACGCACTCACACATACACACATACATACAAACACTTACATAAACACACATACACACATGCACACACAAATACAGATACACATACACACAAATACACATATACAACATGCATGCAAATACACACATGCATACACACACGCACATACACACAAACACACATACACACACATGCACACACAAACACACCTTTCCCGGACTGTGCTGCCCTTGGGAAGGAAGTCTCTGTGCACGGCCCACACTTGGGAGCAGGATCCTGGAAGGCAGAGTGTCCACGTGGAGTACTGGGAGTTCCTGTACAAAGGAGATTTGGAAGGTCCTCGTCCATTTTTCCATTTGTCCAGTATTTATTTATGTCAGGATTAACCATGAGTCTGCATTTCATACTTAAGGTTTTCATTCAATGCTTTTATTTTGGGGGGTTCCAGTTCTTGTTCTGACCCTTGGCAACTCTCAGGAATATTAGGAGCAATGTCTCCTGGGTCCTTTCGCATGATCCCATGGCTGTGGGGTTTGTTTATGTGACATCCCCTTGCCTCGTGGCCCTCCAAGGTGCCCATGCTCTCCTTGACCCCATCCTGGAGCCCACCGCTTCTCCAAGGAGCCCTGGTTCCTCTTGTCAGGGCATGGTTTAGGGAGCACGGAAGTCTCGTGCGCGGCACTCTTGGTTACCTGCCGTCCTTTTGTGGAAGCATAGTGTGAGCAGTGGCAAGTGCCGCAGGTCCTCCTCGGTGGCCCTGCGGGTCCTAGCAGTGGGCCAAGCTCACGCAGCAGACTGGGCAAAGTCAGCCCCACCAGTGAGCCTGGCTCAGTCTCCGGCCGCACTTGGTGCTGCGGGAACATGCCCTGCTCTCCTGAAGCCAGCTGTCCCCTCTGCGAATGAGAGGATGGGGATTCGGAGCCCGCAGAGGCTGGTGTGACCTAGGGCTTCTCCTGTGAGATCGGACTTAGCAAAGCGAATTCCAGGTGAGGAGTCCAGAAGGGAGGTGTGAGAGCATCTTAAATATCTGTAGGTGAGAAGGGCCCAGAGTGACCAACAGCATCAACCTCTCAAGTTTATTTGAGATTATTTAGTTTATTTTAGATACGAAATGGGGTTTTTTTTGTGTTTTTTTTTTTTAAGAGAAAGGGACAGTGAAAGAGAATCAATTTATTTAGTTTTCCATGTGGCTTTTGTTGCTTCTGATGCGTTGTCACTTTGGAACTCTGATATTGGAAGACTCAGGACAGTCTGCGTGGTCTCTCTTGGCCATATAAAAAACCCTATGGGAAGAATTCACTCTGAATTATAGGAGCCTTATATTCATATTTTTTGTCCCAATAACACCTAGATGTGGAATTTCCCAAATTTCAGCTGATTTTCTGGAATATTAGAACTAATTTGTGGTTCACCAGCTGCCTCCCATAATCCTATCCCCTCAGGAATCACAGACTTGAAGGTGCTTGCACAGGTGAAATCTCCCCTGTGGGCAAAGTGATCACAAGGGTCCTTTACCACCTCCTCCTCCCTTTGCTCAAATGCTCATAACATAACAGTGACTGTTGTTACCACTTTTAAAATTTTTTTTTAAAGAGAGAGGGACAGTGAGACAGAAAGAACCAATTTTTATTTAGTTTTTCATGCGGCCTTCGTTGCTCCAACACTTTGTTGTGTACGTGGTACTGGGGTTTGAACCTGCATCCTCATGCAGCCAGGCAAGCGCAGTAACTGCTGAGCCACTGCTCCAGCCCCCTTTTAACCACTTTTTTGAAGTGTAAAGTTCAGTGGAACCCATTAACCTAGTAGTAGAACCATCAGCACCGCCATCTCCATGACTCTCTTCCCCTTTCCAAACTGAGACTCCATGCTCCTGGAGCAAAAGTTCCCATTCCTTGCTTCCCCCAGCCCCAGGTAATCCCCTTCCATGTTGTTTCCATGAATTTGACTACTCTAAGTGTGTCATGTCAGAGGGATCATGTGGTATTTGTCTTTTTGTGCCTGGCTTATTTTATTAACATGATATCCTCAAGGTTCATCCATGTTGCAGGCTGTGTTAGCCTTTCCTTCTTTACGGCCAAGTAATATTCCGTCGTATGTATATATCACATTTCTTTTATCCATCCGTTGAGGGTCACTTGTTTCTGCAGTTTGGTTATTACAAATAAGGCTGCTGTTACCGTGTCATACAAATAGCTTGAGTCCCTGCTTTCAGTGATTTTGAGTCTATATATCCAGCTGTGGAATTGCTACATCATTTGGTAATTTTCTAAGTTTTTGAGGGACTACCATGGTATTTTCCACAGCAGCTGCACCCGTTTACATTTCCACCAGCAATGCACACCAGTTCCAATTCCTCCACATCCTCACCAACTACGCTTGCTTTTTGCTTCTTTGTTAGAAGAGTCAGCCTAACAGAGGTGGCTCTCTCGTGACCATCTTGATTTGAGTAGCGACGTCAAGCATCTCTTCCTGTGCTTGTCAGCCATTCCTGTGTCTTCTCCTACTGAGAATGTTGGTCCGATGCCGCTGACCAGTTGTTTTTATTGTAAAGAGGGAGGCACAGTGAGAGAGAGAATCAATATCAATTTTTATTTATTTTTCATGTGGCCTTTGTTGCTCCAAGACATTGTTGCATACGTGGTGCTGAGATTTGAACTCACATACTCGCGCATGCCAGGCAAGCACTGCACCCGCGACCCACCGCTCCAACCCCCGGTTTTTAAGTTGCGTTGTTATCAACTGAAGAAAATCACAGAGCCCAGATCTGTTCTGAGCGCAAGCATACAGGTCTGTGCTCAATTTCATGGCACATGGTTACGATCATCTTTCCAGTTTTAGGCGAGTTTGGGAATTCAGAGGTTGCCCTGAAATATGCAAATGACTCCCCCAACTTGAGGCTATTCCTGGATTTAGCCTTAGTGACCGTGCCTCTTATGAGTGCGTGAAAATCTTCACTTCTACATATTTGGACTGTAGCTATAAATGACATAAAACCTATGCTATCAGTGCTGGGTCACAAGATAGACAAGGACCGGCAGAATTTGCCACAGAATGCAGAAAGTGCTCCTTTTAGACATGAGACTAGGGAGTCTATACTCACTTCAATCTTAATTGAATCGTGGATTCATTGATGGGATGAAAACATATAAATGATATTTATGTACGCGGAGGTCGTACACGACAGCGTCCAACGACGTGAGATTCACCCGTTACAACCCATGGCCCCCAGTGAGGCCGCTGCCCCGTGCCGTTTTTCTCCCCACCCGGTCTCCGTGTTATTAACACTGCATTTGGTCAGAGGCAACGGTGCCCCGTGTGCCGCGCGTTGAGAACCGGAGTAGAATGCTGATGGGGTTCATTGAGGATCGGCTCTGCTACTGCCTCCTGCTTGCGACTCATAACCAGAATGATGCAAAGCAATTGTTAGACTGACTTGCCGGGGCCACACTCTGTGCCCTGCGACTGTCAGCATGTTGGGGCTGCCGCTCCACCTGAAGAGTGTTTGCCTGGCACCCACTGGGCGGCTAATGCACGACTCTCCCCGAATGCCACGGCCACTTCGGTTCCAGTGTCCTTGCTTGCTACCCCCCACCCCAAGGTAGCAGTACCCGCCTGTGTATTGACAGCAAGTGCGTATTTGTGTGTGTGTGTGTTTTGCAGCACGTGTGAGTCTTCGACTCATTTCTTTGGCTGCATGGCAGCCCTAGTCACTCAGTACTCCTGTGACTTGCGTGGGGTATTCGTCTCAAGCCACATTTTTCTCCTATGTATGATGGGGCTAATGAAACCTGTTTTACAGAAACTTTGTTAGAATTGGAGATAATAGATAAAAAATTGCCAGCAGAAATCAGCACTCAGCAAATGGTAGTCATTAATGTCACGGAATCTGACGCTTGCTCAGGAAGGTAACGACGGTGTGTTAGTCAGCTCTCGGGCCCTGTAACACACACCTGAGCTCATTAGCTGGCTCGCAGCTTCTGAGGTTCCCGTCCGTGTTGAGTTGGCCTGTTATGTTTTAGGCCTTCGTGAGGCAGCACTTCCTGGCAGGAGTGTATGGTGGGAACTGCACATCTCAAGGCCAGGGAACAAAAGAGGAAAGGACTGGGGTCCTGCCATCCCCTCCAGGGCATACGCCCAGTGACCTAAAGAGCTGGGGTCCTGCCGTCCCCTCCAGGGCATACGTTCAGTGACCTAAAGAGCTGGGGTCCCATAGTCTCCTCCAAAGGCCTTTCTATGCCGAGTGACTAAAGGACCTCCCACTAGGGCCCACTGCTTAACGTTTCCACCACCTCCCTGTAGCACTGCCCTTGGGACCAGGCTGCTAACACTTGGACCTTTGGGGATAAATTAGATCCAACTATAGCAGATGTCAGGCAAGATTTTCAAAAGCTGGTAGCAATGTAAAAACATGCTGTAGCTGTGTGGTATCAGCCCAGCCGTGTATTCCAGAGACACACAATGGGGTGGAGCGGTTAGAATCTAAGCCCCAGCCTTTCCTGGCTGTGTCTGCTCACCGGGATGTCATGAGCCGTCCCATGCAAACCTGGAAGGATAGGTGTACCTTGGACACCTTTGAAAGAAAATTTAAGGTTGTGCATGGTTCAGCTTTGACTACATAAAAGGGACCCTGTGTAGCATGCCACATAGCCTGATCAGCTGCTAATCCCCCCTGGAGAAAGCCGTGGCCACAAGGGAATTGGGCAAAGCAAAAAAACTCCATCCCTATCCGTTCACTGTTGGAGCCAGAGGCATCACTCCAGCTCCTGAATTGTGTGATCCGTAGAGATTTGTTTAAAATAGCTCAGTTCATTTTCCGTGATATCATAAGTCTCCAATGTGAGCTGTCACACAGAGGCTCTGATTCTGGCCAGTGCGGGAATCTAAGGTCTGTGTCCTTATCTCCTGAAGTCCATGCTCAAAATAAAACAGTGGAGGTCCCTCCTAGGAGCATGACCCCACCACAAATTGTCGCTTGCCCTAAAAGTTGCCTGAGCAGGACCAGGGTTGGAACACTGAGTTTCAGTACCTAGGGAACATTTGTTGAAAGGAAGCTTGCCACCTGTCATTTCCTGGGGATTGTGGCTTCTCAAATCAGACTTCTCTCCCACTAGTCCCTGGGACTTCCCAGGGGGTGTCCGATGGGTATTTTCCTGCTGCCTCAGTGTGTTCTGACTTTCTACTGCTGGTCCTGGCTGGGCCTCCACCTCCTGCATGTAGCAGGAGCAGCATTGGGGTCCTCAGGAAAGGTCAGCTGCTTTCCGAGGAGGAGGAGGAATGGGGTTCGCAGCCTCTGACCGTTGTGGGGACACGTTCCCTCCCGCAGCCAACCTCAGAAGTGGTAACACTGTTACAGGTGCAGCCCTTTCCTTCCTGGAGGATAAGGACATTCCATGGAGTCACGCAAACCCTGTCACCTGTGTTCTTACTAAACCTACCTTTCTCTATGGGAGGAAAATTAAACCAGATTTATTGACATCGCACAAACATTCCACCTTTGGATACCTTCTACGTATGATCATTTTTTTTTTAGAGTTTTGAACTTCAAGTAATGCAATTTACTGTCCAGGGGCCACCAAAGACTCTAGAATATTCTGTTTGCCCTTCCGTTTATCATCGAGGCTCCTTGTGACTGAGATGGAAACAGGAACACGTGAATGACTTCCGGCTTAGGATTTTGTACTAACATAGCATCCCTATCTGCTGTCATTTTGATCTGTCAGTCCCATCCCTTTTCAGTCTGGTGGGTGCCCAGTGAGTGCTGGTTTTTATTTTACTCCCTGTGCTATATGTGTTGGTTTGTATTCTTTTAAACTACACCCACTCAAGCCAAAACAATTTTTTGCTGTTAAGACTTATTATATTTAGGCAATCTGCCTTTCTTAATCTTGAAGAAAATGTGGAAAAGAAAGAGCCATATGCTACCAGAATGTGTAATTATTTCTCATAAATATAGGTATCTTATAGATACTCTGAACCCAAGCAATAAATATTTACTGGTTCATTCTTTCAAAGTAATACTCTTTAGTCCTTAAAAATCATCATGTGGATGGTTTTATTATGTTAAAAGATGCTTTCAGTATAACAGGTAAAAAAGCTGTTATTCTGCAGTTTTACGTGACTCCTCTCCTGCTGTGTTGGAAACACACTGTGTCCACGTGTGTAAATTTATTTCTGAATGTGTTCACTACCCTCTGCATCCTTGGTCATAGGGGAGAGCCTGGAGCCACATATATGAAAGTGTTTAGCATGGTGGCTGGGGGGACTTCTGATTTTGTTTGGATTTTTTTCCCTAACTATATTTCTCAATTGTTCAACAGTAAACAGTTTTATTTTGTGCTCATCCAGTTGAAGAGGGGGTGGGGATCAAAGAGAACAGCACAGGGATAAATCATGACCTGGTGAACATCTCTCTCCGGGGTCCCTCCTCACCTCCCTCCAGGGTCCGTCCTCACCTCTCTCTGGGGTCCGTCCTCACCTCCCTCTGGGGTCCATCCTCACCTCACCTCCCTCCGGGGTCCATCCTCACCTCTCTCC